>LPNX010337974.1:2371-95893 GCA_001517045.1 Pseudotsuga menziesii | reverse complement strand
AGCCCATTACATGCGGCGGCATGTTATTTGGACCCTACATTGTTTGGGATACAAAGACATCAAGATGAGGAGGTCATGAGTGGACTTTATGAGGCTATTGATAAGATGCATTCAGATGAGTCTATTGCGACTTTGATTAGAGCATACAAGTTACAAGAAGGCCTATTTGGAACCACAGCAGCAAAGAGAGATAAGGTTTTGGCAGCTCCAGCAGTGTGGTGGGAGTTTTATGCATCAGGAGCCCCAGAATTGCAAAAATTTGCAATTCGTATCTTGAGCCAGACATCAAGTGCACCAGCTTGTGAAAGGAACTGGAGTGCTTTTAGTCATATTCATTCCAAGAGAAGAAACAGGTTGTTATCGAGAAAATTAGGAGATCTTGTTTATGTTCGTAGTAACTTGCAATTGGCTTTAAGCAATGTGGCTAAAGATGAGACAAATTCTTCTACTCCATGGATGGAGACTGTCTCAAATGCACATCAAGATCAAGATGAATTCGACAATGAGAGTCATGAATCCAATGGTGATCGTGATTCTAGTGGTTTCACTCCCCCTAGCGCTCTTGATGATATAGAGCTTTTTGATGTAACAAGTAGGCCACGAGAACAACAAGAATAAAACTTGTGTTCTTGGTCTATTCTCTAGACTTCTAGTTTCTTTTTGGGATGCTATTTTGCTAAATAGCTGCTAGGATAAATATTGATGACATTTTATATTATTTTATCACTTTATGAACATGTTTTTAAATTTCAATGAAGATGTACACTCTAATGTTTTCAAAATATATGTTTAATCATGATTCATTTCTGATGCCATATTTTTATTTATATGATTCAATGACTATCGTGTTCAAAGTTCAAACTTCATTCAATGTTGTCTATGATTCTATGACTATCATGTTCATTGTTGATGTGTTTAATGTTCATAGTTTAATGAGCATAATGAATTTTATTGAAAATTTTCATATATTTTTTAATTTCCATATATTTTAGTCATTCGAACTTAATGCTGATTTTTATCGCCAAAATTTTAAGTGCCGAATTTTAAGGTCGCCGAATTCGAACACGAACTCGAACTAGGTGACTTAGATCCTAACCACTTTCAAAACGGGTGGCTAAGATTAAAAGATAAAATATTCTAATCAATGGTTGAGATGAGCTCAACATACAATACATGGATCAATATAACCATAAAGTACCAAAGTGGACTAAATCACCCATAAAGAGGGTACCCCACTCAACAAGAAATAAATGAAGCACATGGTGGGTCCATGGAGTGTTAACTAACTCCCTCTGGGTGCCCCATGGCATAATAAAATAATATAATATTTTAATTCTTTGACTTTGTGCCTCTTTAAGGAAATTGTGAGCCTCCCAAAAGCTCCAGAAAATATAAAAATGCCCAAAAATAGGTGTGGGCCCAATTAGGAGCTGTAACTGCTGGAGAACGTGCGGAGGACATCACACTCATCATCATGACTCATCCCATGTCATTTCCTTTCCTCAGTAGCCCAAATCAATTTCTTCAATAGCCATTTAATCATTTTTTAATTTGCCTCGAGAAATGTGAACCTGCCAAAACAGCCTCCTAGGGTTCCTGGGTTGTCAAACTAAGCCCACCAGGCTCTCTGGGATGGGGTACTATGGTACAATCAAGTGGCTGCACTCCCTATTCCCATACAACGCCCTAGGAGATCCAAATGAAACATTTCCCTGCTCAGACACATCATCCGGTGAAGCAAAACTGCATCAGAAAGGTAAAATGAGCCTGCTTATCTCTGCAAGTGCCCGAACCTGAAAATAAACTATCTCATTAGACTTAGAGAGTCCAAATCCATCTAGGGTGTATACTCATACCCTTTCTAGGTCTCTTCCTGATCATCAACAACATCCAATAGACAATATAATCACCTGTAAATGACCAGATACCAATAATATAACTCAGACTATCATCCATCTGCTGCAAGTTTTATAAGGCTAAGACATGCTCTACAAATCATTTTAGCAACACTCACAACAAGTAGCAGTCATTTCACTGGCGGTACATCAACCAAATACATATATAGGGCTTTATTTATTATTACTCGGATTAGACTTTCAGGACTATACTCACTTCATAGTTATAGTCAAATTGCTAATGAAGGGTGAAGGATGAAATTTACAAGGCTAGGGCAAAGGATGACTTCCTACTTAACATCATGACACTTTGGATATGGCAGGGAAATACTCACTATAACCACATGTCGGACAAACAACAACACAGGGAATGGCAGTGCCTCACCAATGGTTGAGTTGTTCAGAGAGTGTTTATTCAACTTAGGCATCATGTCTACATCAAGTTTGATCCAAGTTCATTAGGACCATTAATTTTATTTCCATGGCCTTTTTGGCCTGTATGACCCTTTGGGACTTCACCAGTGCTTAAAAGCATAGCTAATCGCAGCTTTCATCCGGTACATATTTAAATTTATAAGGTCAGCAATATCTGGATATAGCATATATTTAACCGTTGCTTTTGGGACATTTTCTTATACCCTTCAAGGGGTATTTTAGCATTTCATTGCTCTTGCCCTTTTTTACATATGTTAAGAAACACCATTTAGCATTTTTTATTTGCCATGGGCGCATACATAACATTTTCCAACACAAGTAGTGCATGAGCTTTCAGTTTTAGCCAACAACATCTCAAGTGACCAGGGGGAGTTCTGCACAGTGCCAAACATCGGGACAACCGACTAGAATGATTTAGGCATACAATCCAACTCACCAAAGGCAAGTTCTGTCACCAACTTAGAGCCAAGACACAATATAAACAGGGAGGATTGTCCAATAAAGGTTATAGTGGGGAAAGGTCCTCCATGCTATAAGTCAAGTAGTAAGTCGGGTTAAAACAAAACTGGAAGGAAATGGATGGGTGGAGACAGTGAATGATGAAGCCAACACTAGCAAGCCAAAACAATGGTGGGAATGACTACCTCTATTCTCCCTAAGGAGGGTAAAACCAATGAGTATAGATCAAGAACTTCCAAGTCTAAGTAGGGACATCAATACTTAATACAAATACATCCAAGTCCATATAATTATGATCGCCAGATCAAGACACTACATGTTAATACATGTCACAAAGATGAGTATAAGAGCAATGATAACCATAACACAATATAATAAAAGCTGAGTCATAATCATGCATATAATCCATCTGAACCATCATCTGTCCAATGAGAAAGTACTGATATAAATCTGGGCATCAATAGCTGCTCTGTAAATGACTAAATGGCTACATCAGTTCTCAAATCCGATTTTCCTGAGACTCAGTCTTGACATGGGAGAGTACAATAGTCAACAAGTAAAATAATGATCCGACAAAACTGCTCATCTCAGCATCTCATATGTAAGAGATCTGGCATCAAAATGTACTGTATCTGAAAAATAGAATATGGTAGCCCGACTACTATATATGTGATAACAGGAGTGATTATATCCTTGTTTATCATTTCTGGGTATGCCTGGGTATGTCGGGTAGGTGGTTTGGGCAATATGGAGTTTGGTAGTTTGGTAGTTTTAATTTAGTATTTAGTTATTTATGGAATTAGGAGTTGTAGGTTTTAGTAGGAGTAGAGAAAGTTTGAATCCATAAGGTGAGGTGTCCCGAGTTCTAGACATTTGACACCACATAGCAGGTGCTACTTCTTATAGCTTCTCCTTGTATTGACAGGAGTCCCATAGAGGTGGACCAACCAACTTTACACAACTTTCTCCATACATCATTCATTAGTGCAAAAACCAATGAATTAGTGCAATTTGTTTAATCTAAGAGCCTTACCAGACCAACAACTACAACCTCGTTACTAGATGAGCTTGCATAGAGACATTTTGCCACTAATAGCCTCTCATATATTGCCAGTAGTCATAATCATTGCGGGTGAGGTAGAACCAACCAAACAAACTTCTCCATGCATGATTCGTAACGCGAAAAACAATAAATATGGTTTGTGTCTGTCCTAGTTCCAACAAAATCAATATGAGAAACCTCTATGCAACTTGTTCAAAAAGAAAATAAGTAAGAAATATAGTTATCCATTCTTCCTTTGAAACGAGTTACAAGTTTTCAATCTTAAGAGCGTTCCATACCTACACTACTAAAACCCTATTACTATATGATATCGTCATGGAAACTTTACAAATACTCGTTGTAGCTTGCAAGGTTTTCCCTAGCTCCTTTTACGAGCCCTGGTCTTGAAGGTAAGTCTAGACTCCCGGTCCTAACTGGTTGTGTTGATGCCACATGAGGTGGTGGTGGGTAATTAACTAATGTGCAAGTGTATACCAACCTATGGTGCATCGAGATGTCCTTGCATGTGGATTGACTCCTTGAGTTGGTCCCTACGCGTTAATATATGATCTCGCCATGGAGAAGTTGGTGCCTACGTCGTGTTCCTAGACAATATCACATCTAATTGTTCATATATACGTGTTCCTAGACGATATTGCATATCCTGGCGATGAATCGGGCCTACCCTACAACCTATTACTATATGAGATCACCATAGAGAAGTTTTTCTGGAAGCATATAACTAATTTATATATGATGTCACCATGTAGACGTTGGTTGAACCGAGAATAATGCCATCTTAGTTCGTGTTAATTGATGCTGGTGGAGATCCACTACTAAGCCAGGTGCCCTAGAGTTGGGCTCAGAGACTCTTCTCTTATTGGTGACTCTACTTTGGGTGGAACAACCACTACAACTACTAAAAACGATTACTATAAAATATTGGCATACATATATACGTTCTGGCATTGCCATGTAGCTGACCTAATTCAGCCATATATTTCATTGTTGTTTAATATACAATATAACATCTCTACGTGTTAATATCTGAATCGACAAAGCATAAGTGCAATAAAAAAACAACAAGTCATCTGAAGTTTAGTCGGATGGGATTTGTCCCGTTGCTCTGAAGAAAAAGAAAGTTGTGCCCAGAAACTATGCTCTCTACTATCTATGAAGACCTATTGAAACTATGCTGCTATTGGGTGCCTACCTTTTTGCTAGAGCCGTAGAGTAAAGCCACGCCTTGGCTAAATAACTCAGTTCCACCACTCACTATCGATACTATGGGAAAATGGGCTTGCTTTTATACTTGCACCTTGTAAGCCAAGGGTTGTTGGCCAAAATGGCACTGCCTTTTGTCTATATCTCTACAGAAAGACCATAGATATATGATGTCGCCATAGATATCCATTTGAACAAGAACTTATGATTGGTGTGGCTGCTTTAATGCTCTAATGCTCCAAGTGCTCCATCCAGGTGTTCTCCAAGGGGAGGTAGTAGCGTATTATCCATCGAAAAAATTGAATTCACCTCCTTTGTCGATGCACCGCCTTTGTTAATTAACCACCTATTTATATATATATATGTAATAACACTAGATTTGGTGTTCGTTGAAGGTGCAAAGCAGCCTATTTATAACTCCCGCCGGATATCCACTTTACTTTGCGTAGAAGTCTTTGAGGCAACGGTTTTTCTAATTGTCTAATCAATACACTTCATATCTTCCGACGCAGACCAGATATTTCAGTAATTATTTATATGTGTAATTATGCAAGCACTTATCACTTGTGCAATTATCATGTACAACTGGATCTGGCTCTTAACTGAACAAAAAATAGATAGCTAGTACACACATGTTGAATCACCTCAATTCAGCTCCCTTCCCTGAGCATAAAACACTCTACCTAAAAGACAAAGGCTTCCCTGAAATGTGACCTCCCTCTTAACTTAAAATGCAACGCCTTCAATTTAAAGGACCTTACCTCATTAATGCCCACCTTTCAATGTTACCTTCCCCCTCTCCCTTTCCCAGTCAGCAGTGCGTGCCATCCAAAGATATTAAATAACTAGATGTGTGTCGGTGCGTGCCAGTTTGAGAGTCAGTAACACACACTATATAATATTAGCTAGCACATTATAGTAGTGCGCATTAACAACAAGTAAACAGTTAGAAACTGCTAAGGCGTAGGAGTAGCATTATAGTAGTGTGTACGTCGTGGGGCTGATCAAGTGAGAGTGCCCGTCCTTTTAAAAGCACTTAGTATAGTATTTTTACCTTCGTTAGGCAACTAAGGCTATCTACCCATAAGGACGGACCTTTGCGTGCATTCTCTTATATCTAATAGGGCCCTTTTGAGCCCTTTGACAAACGAGTCTTTTCCTCCCTTCCGCACGAATCTTTTTTTGTCTTTTCTTTTTGTCTCTAGACTAAATATGTTTAGTAGAGTCGGTTCGGGCAGCTTCGATGAAGGCTTGGCTTGTCTGAACGATGGCTTGGATGACCGCTTGAGATATATGAGCTAACCCAACTCTCTTCAAAAGTCTAAAGGTAAGAGAACCCCTTAGTAAAGAGTGAACCCTATGAATGCCCTGTGTCTGGATCAATACATGACAGTTCTGGCTGTGTTTGTGTTTGGATTGAAAGTCATTTGAGCTTGCTCGCTTCCTCTGTAACGGGTAAAAATTCTGGGTAAAGAGTTCATGAGTAATAGTAAAGGGTAAGTGTCAACAAAGTTAGTTAAAGCCAAAGGGTGAAACGTCTGGGCTTCACCTGGTAAGAAAAAGCTCAATACGGACATGACAACAAAAACAAGCAATACGAACAAGAATACGGTAATAAAACAAACTATAAAAGCAAAATACATGCTATGTAGGTAAAGATACGCATGCGCCTAGCGCGTCAAATTCTCGGAATTGTACTAAGAATTCTCTAAGCAACTCCAAAGTTGATCCAAACATTATTAGGGGCGGGGTAGCTTTTTACTAGAGGCCGCCTTTTCTTACTAGTTGCCACTAGCCAATATATCCTTTGTCCAGCCGTATTATGTGATTTGGGGTTGTATGTCCCATGCCTACATAGAGAGATCCTCTACCTTGAATCTCAAAGTTGATCCTCCAAGGACATTAGTCAATGACTCAACACCCAACCGTTTTGATGAAACTTCCTAATCCAATTGGTAAAATAAGGTAGTAAAAGATTTCCATGCTTAATAAGTGATTTTGCTCGAGTGAAGACTCAAGAGTACATTTTTATTAAGGTCACGACAAAGGAGTTCAATATTTAACACGACCAACATCAAGGTATATTAAGGGGTTGATGTGCTTGATTAAATGGCAATCCCATACCCTCTTACATGATAGAATTTGGTGGAGACTTTGCAATGCTGAAATCCTGAAAACTATTAAGTCCGTTGAATTTTGAATGGGAAAGTTCTACTTTTTGCATATGAAGTCCGATGAGGTTGAAAGTTGGAACCACTCTCAAACATCCTGAAACAATTAATGGCAATGTTAAAAATTTAAGTACAAGGATAGAAAATGAAAAATAAGGAGCTTAAAGCTATATAATGCTTTGCTCTCTCCCTCATTTGGCATGATTAGATTGTGAGATGTCTCTCTCTTTGGAGATTAATTGTTACATTGTATGGAGCATTATTGAAGTGAATGGATTTTCTTCTCTTGGGTTTTTACTTGATGACTGAATGTTGAGATAACATACCTTTTTTTGGCATTATAAGATGTTAACCTAATTCATGACAGGCTTACTCAAGTGGAATTTAATATTTTTTGGTTTAGCCTTGTGGCTTGGCAATCGTAGGAGGGTCCGTGAATCATGTAAAACTTGAGCATGTAGATCTAGTCACTAATACAAGAGAGATATATTGTGAAAGAGAGATCAATAATCAACTATTCATGTAACAAATGAGATATCATAGATCATTACACAAAAAAGTAGAATAGATAATAAGAAGGAATGATGTATTTCATTGAGCAATAATGAATGGAGGTGAACAATATTTATAGCAAGGCAATTTGAATTAGTTCAGGAGGCTATTTAAATTGCTCATGTAGTGCATGAGGTACTAGTGAGGCTTAACTGGAGCCAAATACCCTCAGTTAGCCATGCACACTGACTAATCTGAGTTACACTGACCCAAGACTCCTCAATCACTAGTTTTGAGTCCTGACTTAGTTATGTGCATGCAACTGATTGTATGTGCATGCAAATCTCTCAATTGGGGCGCTTAGGGTTAGTTCGGACCTAAATTAGTGGAGTGCATCTAGTCCTCAACCAGTTACAGATTCAATCACTCCTAAAATCAAGGAACATTTCCTCAAATCAAGGAATGCGCCCCCAAAACTAGGAATGCAGGTCAAGGGTGACTCATGTGGTCAATTTGGATGGGGTTTGGACCATTAGAGACATCAAGTCATGGTCTAGGTAACTAGGTAGAGGGTTTTTTGCTCTAACAAATCATGCTTGCATATGCTAGGGTACAAGACAAATTACAGATTGAAGGAGAGTGCCATAGATGCCACCCTTCCTCGGTGAAATCTTGCATGAATCTTCAATAGTTTTGGGGTCGAGATTTGAGACATGTCTTGCTTTTTGTTGTAGAGGTTCCAACCAATCACACACACTTCAAGGCCTGAGGGGGAATCATCCTGACACTCCATATGCCCTGGGGATTAACACTAGTCTTTCAAAGTCCTCCCATCGCCCCTTTAAACTATACTGCAAAAAGAGTCAAGACCCAAAGTTTTGCTAGGGCTAACTCTTCAAAATCACCTTGTGCCCTCATTGCCATAGCCTAGCAATCCTATCTAGGGAATCCCCCCTCGAGTTGGAGAAGAGCCAACCGGAAGTGTAGAGAGGTGGTTATCGTGGTGATAGTGGGTAACACCTCTACGTTGCAGTTCGGCTAGCCGTGTTCTTTGGGACTTTAACTTTATCTGTTAGTTCATGCTGTAACACATTGAGTATATCCTCAACCTAGGTGATACAGTTGAAGCTTCCTCTCTACCTGTGGGAAGAGGGGACCTTCCAAGAAATCAACAAATCTTTGGGTAAATTCATCAAGTCTGATCAAAGTCGAGGAGAAAGGAATTTTTACTCATGCCAAAATTTGTGTTGAGGTGGACCTTAACAAAGGTCTTCCAAACCAGGATTATAGATTGTGAAGCTTTCAAATGGATCCAACAGTTAGGTGATGAGATTACAGTTTGCTGGTCTTCCTCGGGCCTTGAAGGGGAATCTATCGCATACTGTGATTTATATATAAAAATTGATTGCCTTTTTCATTAGTGAGGATAAAGGGTTGGTACCAATTGCAATAGTCTTGGGTGGGTTATTTTTCAATTATGTATGAAATGATTCTTCAATATACCAAATAATTATAGATTGATAAAATTTGTTAATGCAATCCAAATAGCGAAAAAGGACTGCTAATGTGAAAAGAATACCAACTGGGGGAGTAACATCGAAATAAAAAATTCCTATGTGATAAAGTTAAGCGTGCAACAAAGTGACCAAAGTAAAATACAGATATTAGAATACAGGATATAATGGGTGATTTATACCAGATCCCTAAATACCCTCTAAGTGGAGAGGATCCCAAAAAAACTATCCGTAAAAATTGATTGGGTTATCTATATAACTAAGTTAGGCTCGAACTAGGCAAACCCAAAGATCTGAACTGTGTATGTACAGCTATGCTGGTTTTTACATTTGAAATATTATAGTGTTGCTTACTTAAAAAAAAAACGTTAGGCACGAACTATATATACTATTTAGTGTGAAATTAAAATTTTATTAATTCAATAAAAAAGTCTTGTTAGATCATTTATCTTGCTGTCATATTGCCATACGTACGGTTTAAACAAAAACAATTTATATGTATTATGGAGAAGCATAAGTCTTGAAAACCAAACATTAGAAACTGAGTAAACCATTATTGGAAATCATGAGTAATCCATGTACCCCTACTTATATCAAAGCTTCACTAAACTTTTCTAATCATCCTGGTTCAGATTTGTTATTATGCTTGACAAAGATTAGTTGCCATTTCTCTCATTTTGTTTTTAGAGAAGAACATACTCCTGAGGTTAGGTATCCTGCACGGTTGAGTGTGCCTATAGGTGTGCATTAAAGGAGGCTTCAGGGAATCCCATGCCAATACAATTTGTCCACCGGGTTCTACATTTCTAGCAACTAGTCATTGAGGAACCAGTCTTGGACAGGTGAAGGGATGCCTCAAACCTGCTTGCATTTAAAGTCACTGAAATTGTTGTCCTCACTACATTTTCAAATTCATGTTGTTAATTTTGAGATTTCTCTTTCCACTTCCAACCCAGCTTCCTATCGGAACACCGCAGCATCTATAGCAAGCAATCTCAGTTCTACCTGAAGCTACAACAGGTGGCTTGTCAATCTGTCTTTCATGATTTTCTGCAATTGCAAACATCTACTTTTGCCTAGTACTAGCCTTGTGCATGGATTGGTTAAGAACTTGTGTGATCAAATTCATTCATTTTTTTCATTGTGTAATGATATCTGCTCAGTAGAGTCTGTTATCCTACTTGGATTTGTTAGGATTTGAGATAACATGAATGCCGGAAGCTATATATAGGTGAGGAATACTAGGCCCTGGATGTACAAAACAACTTAGTTGCTTGGCCTTTAAAAACTAAGTCCAACCTTGACAATATTATGGCAATTGCATATAATTCACTGACCTCTACATTATCTCAAATATGCTTATGAACACCATTTGTATCCCCTTAGCTACACAAACATGATTAAATCTAATAACAGTAAACAAGGTCGATTGCAAATACGCCTGTAGTTGATTACACTAAAGTAGGAACCATTTTGAAGATAATAATTCTAGAGTGCTTGGAGTGCCTCATGCAATTACATTATGATGTTCAAAATAACAGTATATTAGATGAAAAGGAAGGAAGCCAAATTCAACAAATTTATCAGAGGGAAAAACATACAAGGATTAAATCATATTGCAGATAAGACCTTAGAGTAGCCTAAAGTTGTATATACAATTATTTTAGAGTGATTAATGGTGCATTGTATTTCTCAGTAAAATATTTAGATTCTTACATCCATCATATTTATTATCTGCTCGAACATTTTGCTAACAATTATTTTCAACTTTTTGCAATGCTAGTTTATTTAGCATGGATGGAGATTTTGCCCCAATGGTTGAACTTGCCGACCTTCGTAAAACGCATGGCTTTTTATTGGTTATTGATGATGTAAGTCACAAACTATAAAGAAATATGGGGTATTGATAAAATCATTCTACGGGTATCTTGTATTAATCTAAATGTCAATTCATTAAAAAGATCTTTTATTGCTCTTTTGGTTGATTCAACTTCTTTTAGGCACATGGAACACTTGTTTGTGGTGAGAATGGCGGAGGAGTTGCAGAGCATTTCAATGTGGAAAGTGATATTGATATTTGTGTTGGCACTTTAAGCAAGGCTGTAGGTTGCCAAGGTGGATTTATTGCTTGCAGGTAACTTTCTTTTCCCTTTTTCTATTTGATCCTTGCTTCCTTTGTGACAAGAAAAACCAATGATTAAGACTACAAGTTCATATCATTGGATGATTACTACAACTAGAGGGACATGGTTTTGAAGGATTTAATTGAGTGACTAATATTTATCATTGATCCTTCTGCTATTTAATAATTTGCATATTTGTTGGTAGCTGTGCTTTTATTTGTTCTAATTAGCTTTTAAGGAATATGAACCTCTATGATGTAAGCACATTGTAAGAAAATTCATATACTAACACTGAAAGAAAAAAACTATTTAATGTACTCTTAAAACAATCTAGAACAATATGGTTAATGGTTGATCTCATTTAATATGATATGATTTTTACGGATGGCTTGTGACTTGAAATTGGCGTGTAAATTACTAATGATTGACTAACATATTTAATGAACTAAAAAAAATAAAAATTCATGTATATAGGTGATGATAGAGGATGATCTATTGAACGGAAATAAGAAGATTCAAAACCTGACGAAAATTAGGACGTGTTGCTCATTTGAGAGGCCACAAATTTGTGAAGATTTGGATACATTATATTTCACTGAATTGGGAGGCTACAAAGCAGTCAAGGAAATGGATGTTATTGGTTTTATATTAAAAAATTGCTTGGCCATTAAATTCACCAGTGCTTGAGATTCAATGGATTTTCAATCCTTTTGAGAAGACTCACCTGAATATGGTGACCATGGTTAGAGCAAACAAAGGATGGAAACACTGGAGAAGTCAAGAGAGGCAAAGATGGCAATGCTAACTTACAAGTAAGGACCATCATGCATGCCAATGTGGAAAATTCACAGTTGAGCTGGTGGGAGCCAACATGTCATAGAGGTGACATGGATGTCTCAACTCCCTGAAATATATAGATGATGAGTAGGAAAAGAGCGGTTTGGCATATTAAGAGGTGGATGCAAGGGATAATGATAATGACCTACATAGATCTCAATCGTAGAGTTTGGCAGTCCGATGGATCTAGGTAGGAGATGGAGACAATGATGATTTAAAGTGGGAGAAGAAATGCAATTATCTCCACAAATAGACAAAACACAAGAGAGAGTACTCAAATTGATAAAGTTGAAAGGCTCATCACAAGAGAGAGTGCTCAAATTGATAAAGTTGAAAGGCTCATCACTGCATACAGGAGAAGGAAGGATCATTATATGTTAATGATATGAACCTTATCAGTTGTGTATGTAGGTGAATTCAGACCTAATGTTTATGGAGGGTTGAGGATGGAATTTGGGGAGAAGGAACTGGAGGAACTCCCAAGAAACTTGATGGCTAGGCAAGAAGACGAGGAAACAAGAGGACCACTAATGAGGAAAGAGACCAACCAAGGAAACGGACACAAAGAGTGACTGCTAGAGCAGAAAAGGAGAAAGAGGGCATGCTAGCTAGGAATATGCTGGAAGAGCAGTGAAGGCTGAATAGATCTCGCTATTCTGGACAAAGTGAGACCCACAAAGCAACTTTCTTTGGTCATCATCCTTCCCTAAACTGCAATAGGCTGGAGGAGCTTAAACACAATGGAGTAGAGTAGAAATCCATGGAAGGGGAGGAGAACCTATCTTTTCCCCTTTTGATCCCTTGTACACACTCCATTGAAGTAGTGTCTTCAAGGACACAGTTGATTTGTCATGGGTAGTGTTACCTACTAAGTCATACTTAGTCGGTATTATCAAGTGAGCCGGGTGATGAGAACATACACTTGTTCACTTTTCAGAATTCAGAATTCATTCAGGCTTTGTCTGAGAACTTTTTGTTATTTTTTTGTAAACACATGTTCATACCCCCTTGGGGAAATTGTAAAAAATGTCCTAGCATTTAATTTTTTATAAAAGGCTCAACTTCCCGGACTCAAGCATCAAGCCGACTAGCCCATAGTGTTTTTTCCCTTGGTTATTATTGGTTGTTGAACAAACGACTAATAATTTCTGAGTTTTTCTCTCACACCTCCAAAGTTGGGGTAGTTGTGGTGTTTCGGTCTTAGGAGGTTACTAGAGCCTTCGTGTCAGTGTTTTTCAACATGCTAGGCATTGATTTTAAGTCGTATGGACATGTGCTAGGTCCCCCTAGAGTTTCGTCAGTTTTCGAGAAAATAAAAATTTCCCTCAAAATTAGGCCATTTTTAATGGTTTAGATAGAAAATTTCAAAATGTAATAAAACTTAAATACAAAGTCTGTTTCTGATGTGGGGACACTTGTTTTCACACCTAGAGCGTCCACTTTACCCTAGGGACCAATTTCCACTTCAGTCGGGCAACCAAAACACCCTATGAGACATTATTAAGCTAAAGATGCGTCAAAATGGCATTTAAATGCTAAATTATGACATTTTGGCACTATGGTCAAAGTTTGAAAAAGTAAAGATTTAAATTAAATGAGTGAGGAAATGACATGGCATGGTCCCCATGCCATGCGTTTCTTTTTTGGCCTATATGCACTTCAAACTTTGGTATAAAAAGCAAATAATAACATGGTTTGTTATGAGGCTCATAACCTCTTCACGTTACCTCTTAAGATTCGCATGAGGTGGGAAGGAGGGGGTCTAGCCCATTTCAAAGTTCAAAGGTTATGTTATAATATAAGCATGGGTTGAACCTTGGTATTGCCCTATGCTTACGTATACCATTGAGATGACGTCAACACACAAGCTAGGCACGGGTCAAGTGAACATTGCGCTAGCATGAATGGGTGGACCCCATTCGAACTTTGGTTCTTTTTGTTTGAAGTTAAAACCTTGGTTTACCTCTTAATGACTCTTGCATACATTGTTGCTTACATCACCCACTTCCTCACATCTCATGAACTCACGTGTGAAGGAGAGGATGACGCTGAATAGATTTTGGTTGGTGGATTTCGGTGGGTAGCTTGGTGTGTTGGCAGGTTAATGGTGAGTTAAGTGAGAGAGGTGTCAATCATCCTTTCACTTCAACTTAGTTCCTCTTCAGTTAAGCTTAGTGTGACTTCAAGTGTATATTCAGTGTTGACAGCCGCCAGGGGCTTGGCTCTGGCTATAAATAAAGCCTCTGCTTCTCTCACAAACTAGTTTGGTTTGGAGCAAGAGAGTGCAAGCTGTTGTAACCTATATGCTATTGTTATTTTTTGTGGAATAAAAGAAAGCTTTGGAGGCTAGTGGTGGTGTGCTTTGTTGTGTGGATTCAAATTGTCATGCATTATTGAGGTAAAAGATTGTGTTGTTCCAATTTCTCTTCAATATTTGTGGCTTAGATCTTGCCTATGATGGTTTATCCGAACTGGTAGGAATAAGAGTTGAAAGTAAGAGTACATTAATTCCTGTATTATAATTGTATGCTTAGAGGTCCAACATTGCATGCTAAATAAGTTTATTTTTATGCATTTTTTAAACCTCTTTTTATATGTGATTTCAAGATCTCACGGCATTGTTTGAGTTTTGTTTCAACTACAGGTTTCCCAGCTTCGAAATGGTGTGGATCTAGTTTGATGCTCCCCTTTTCAAGACAAATACGAAAGACATAGTCCCTCGGTACCTCACTACGAAGTGTTTCAAAGCAAAATCCCCAGCAGCAAAAATACTCTTTTCTCTCTCCTTTCTCATTCTTAAAAATTATTTTTCCTCCTTGTTACCCAACTTGTTTACTTAAGATCTTGCCATTAAAAAGTATAAATCTTGCACTTAGATCTAGTTTTCAAGTTCTTTTATTAGATCTACTAAGCATTGCTCATCCATTTTTGAATAGATATGGCATAAAGAACTCGTTTTTTTTTTGCATGGCATTTTAAAGGAAATATATAGCTTGCATGCAATAGTTGTTTCTTTCAAAGTTTAAAGTCATATCTAGCATAAGAGTGCATATCATATTGGCTGCCCGAAAGGCAAGCCAAGATCCCAAGGAAAGCTTGCTTCCTTGGTTCTCTTTTGCTCTTTTGTCTTACTTTTTTTTAATTAGAATTTTTTGGGTATTTTTTGTGTTGTCCAAAGACACTTTTAAAGTGTTTTTGGGCACTTTTTACTAATCTTTGCTTTCTGGTTTTTAGCAAGTCTGTTTGAAAAGAGGAGGATACGCTGCCCAAAAACCAATTTGTGGGCCATCCGGAGCTTCCAGGAGGATTCCCCCTTAGCTGCGCTTCTTTTCCTTATATTTTGTAATCCTTTGGATCCCAGATAACAAGGACCAAAGGGAATTTCTGCTAATGCATTGTAATCAAGTAATAAAAAGCAAGTTTGAGTAGACTCTTTCGAGCCAACTCCCCATCCCCCCAAGGGGAATTCTACGTTTTTGTGATTTTTTTAGTTTTTTCTAGTTTAGTTGTTTTTAGTAGCATTATATAATTTGAATCATAACCATTTCAATATCTTTTACAAATTCAAAGTAATCATACTACTTACCCCACGACTTCTCGATTGACCCGAAAGGGGAAAGAGATGCGTGGTAGGACTAATTAGACAATCCGTGAGTTGTGTTTTGTATTTTTTTGTTATCTAAAATCAACCTCTCCTCGCTTTCCTGATTGAGGTCCATTTGGACCGAAAGAGGTTCCTGGAGGTTTTTATTTTTAACAAGAACACAAGTTTAAAATCCTTAAAAAATTACCAAGACTCCTTCCCTGTATGCTCTACACCGTTGCAGCTTGTCTGATTAGTTAGCTGTATCAGAAAGGGATACGAGCAGTGTTATACGGGGACGCGTCTCGGAGGGTCGGGGACGTGTTTCGGCGTTTCTCGCGTCCCGGAGGGTCGGGGACGTGTTTTGGCGTTTCTCGCGTCCCGGAGGGTCGGGGACGTGTTTCGGCGTTTCTCGCGTCCCGGGGACTCCGAAACTCCATCCAAAACGTTTCGGGACGTCCCCCTTTTGGCGAAACTTGGCGAGACGCAGACAAAAACGTTACGGTGGGTGGCGAAACTTGGCGAAACTTGGGGGGACTTCCTGGCGTCTCGGCCGAAACTCCGAAACTTCGCCGAGACTTGTGGGCATCTCGCCCCGAAACTCCGAAAAAAAAAATTCTTCTTAATTTAAAAAAAATTAAATAATCATTAACAAAAAATTAAAACCATTTAATAAAACTTACAATTTTATTATTTATAAAGTTATAAACTTCTGTATTAAAATTTTAAATTTAAAACATAAACAAAAATAATAAAAACTAAATCTGATTTACAATGTCTAACCTAAAGTATATTATATAATTCTAAACTATCAATGGTCGTGAAACAAATACAATATCATACTATCTAGTATCATTGATTCATTTTTTCAATCACTTAAATGTCAAATCTGAAAATTATCAAATATGATGTGCATGTTAATCATAGATTCATATTGATATATAATATATTTATAAATTATTATTAATATAATGATAGTCTTGATGAATCCTGTTTTGTGTTTGAACGTTGAATTTTGCATTTACATTGCATGATTGCAGATTCCAAAATGATGAATGTTTGTTATTGTTGGGATTTATATTTTTAATATTTTTAATATCTTTAAAAATTTTATGACTATCGCGTCCTACCGTCCCCGCTGAATTTCTCTAAAATTTGGGGGTGGTCTCCACACGTCCTGAAAGTGCGTCTCCCCGAACCCGCGTCTCGCCGTCTCGGAACCTTGGGGGAACATTGGACACAAGTTACTAGATTTAATAGGAAAATCTACACAAGTGATTTTCTCGAGAACTCGGGAGGTTGCAAAGGGTAACTACTACAGAGTCAGGGGGATACTCCAAGCAGGTTCATCCTCGCCCCGTTGGACACTTGGTATTATCGCTTTAGCACTCAGTTCGAAGGGACTTGACTTGTTGGGCCAAACCCACAATTAACCCACACCCTTAATTACTCATTTATAATTTTAAAACTGACCAACGAGACAACTACAATACTTACACGACATAACAACACTCCACTTTTACAAGCACTCCATATTCATCGGCACTGGTCTGTTTTACTTTCAATGCTTATATCAATTATTGCAAAATGTCGTGAATGGTGCTTACATTGTCGTATGCTGTTGATGCGATCTCTTTGTTGCAATAGTCCGTTGTGTTATTTTATCCATTTCATATTAACTCCTAGATTTAGTCTTTTCTTTTGTAGACTAAAAACCATAGATTTTCTTTAATAGGGTCTACCCCCTTGGCTTTGTTAGGAGTTGGCCTAAACAGAGTCAAGAACAAGGCGACAGCCTTGACTCGAGACTTTCCCCCAAGGAGACACTAAGTGGCTTGAAGATTTCTGGCACGTCCCCCAGGTGTGTGAAAGGCGGCAACAAGTAGTCAAAAACAACGTGGTTGGGTAGTCAAGGAGAATGCTGAAATCATGGAGGAGCCATGTGAGAAAGTGGCTATAAGCTATAGATATTCATCAAAAGTTGAAGAAGGTAATAGAAAATGGAACTTGGTATTGAGTTTGACGACTGACATGAATGCTACTATGCAGCAGAGTAGTGCTGTCAACACACCAGGGTAGGGGACCTTAATCCAGGCACTGCAATACTGGTTGTCGATCATGCTCATCACCGAAGACATCAAAATAATGAACCATTATATCCTAACCAAAGTTGGGTGTTCATCACTCTACAAATGAGATGGCAAGTAGTAGACCCTGCTAAGATGGCAAACGGAAACATGGATCTTCAATCCCCCATGAGTAACTCTTATGAAAGCCTATGAATTTTGTTTCTTTTATTTTCATTTTTATATGTTGATTTGGGTGTAATGGAGAATCATAATTTGTGCATTTCAGCTCTATGTAGTAGAATGAGGACTTGGTATATGTTTTTGGTATTAATAAACATACCTATGTTGGGAGTCAGGCTGATGGTGAGAATTAACTAGTAAATCTCAGGTATAAAATCTGCTGATAAATTTTGTCTGCGGTGTTTCTTCTGTTCTTCCTCTTGAGTCTTAACCTGTTGCAGGGTTGGAAAGTTGTACTGGATATGACTATCATATTATTTTGAACAACAACAGTGGGATCCAAAATATAGATTTAAATCCCACGAGGTTACTATTACTATTTATTATGTACTTTTTGTTGTATATTAACATAAACCCTGTTTATGTATCTAAAAAAGTAGCTACTCCCCACTTCCTTACTAGTTGAGAAGCCAGTATGAGAACTAGGCTCCATTGCTTGGAGAGAGTTTTACAATGCAAAACTTTGACTTTTGATTTCTTGTAAAAGGAAGGCATCAACTTTGAGTATATTCTCTATTATTCTAATCATGTTCTTTTGCAAGAGAAAGCTTGTGAATATTCTGAAATTAAAGGACCGTCATCAATTGTCTTCGTGGTTGAAGCTTATGGACTCGAGAGGACTGAAAAGTGATTGACATCTAATGGTTTCATTCTCTTGTTCCAAAAATATTCAATGTTGATTTTTATCCTTGGAAGTTTGTCAACCGATGGGTGGTGTGAATGCTTGGTTACTTCAGGTGTAGGACTTTGTGAATGCCTCTAATGTTCTCCTTTGATCGTTGTATTATTCGAAGACTTGATATGGGTTCATAGTTTGTATCAGGGCTTTTCTGAGAGGTACTCATAAGATATGATAAGATAATTTTATTAATGTCCAACGAATGACCACAAACTGCAAACCTCAATGGAGCTGCTAAGGATTTTTTATTGATTGCCTTGGTGCATTCATATAAGTACCTCATGTAGCTTCCTGTCCACATTCTTTCATTATCCAAACTGCATTCTTTCATTATCCAAACTGCAGATACCTAGCTCTTTCTAGCTCTTTTCATGAGGAAGATTTTCAGATATAGATCACAATCATTGTGCGAGTCTTATTGGCTACAACCCATCAGGAGGATCACCTCTTTCTTACCTGTTGTCTTATCAACCTGGGGTAGCAAATGACAAGGAAAGGCCCACACCACTCTAGACACAAGATGGGTGAGATCTCTGGTTTTTTCTCAAACCCCCTCCCCCAGATGTGTAGACCAACTTTCACAACACCTTTGAGGAGCTCCCATTCCAAACCTGAAGACACACTACCAAACAGACAGACGTCAACTCGAGGAGGTCCCAAAGCTGAACTTTCTTTGCACAGAGTACTACTCTCCAAGTTCGGTTGAGCAACCAATATTCCATTCAGAGATTCTTCTACCCCACCTTGGATGTTAGGACTACGAGTGATTAAACTCCTCAATCTAGGGCTCCTCCTAGGATTACGAAGTGAGGCCCTCTCAGTCCCAGGGATTCTACAGAGGACATTATCAGACAATGCATTGGCTCTTTTGCAGTGTTTGATGACTTAGTTAAGAGCTTTCTAACTCCCCTCATTCGGCGCCAGCTTATAGTTCCAGCATGCCTTGACATCCTTTGTGCTTGTCATGATTTTGTTTTCTGCACTTATTTTGTATTTCTCTTAGCTATGTACCTCGCTACTTTTCTGCTTTTCATAGATAGCACTAGGAACTGCTTTTGCATTCGCACAATGTATTTACAGTGGATGTGCTTTTGAGTCCCATCGACCTACTTATTATAGTCATTCGTTGGATACCAATAAAATAATATTATTCTATCCTCTATTTCTGTGGGCTGTTCAGATTTATTGCCTCTTCTGCCTTTGGAGCCATAATAGGGCAGTTTTAAAATTTTTCTTGTCTGTGCCCTAAACCCAGGAACATCAATCACACAGATTTTAGATAGTTCATCCTCTTGGTGAACTTGCAATCACTGACCCTTTTTTTTCAATTAATGCTGCATATGGATCCCGTCAAACTCAGAAACTTAAAATCCAGGGCTCTAAGTCCCCCAGGGTTTGAACCCGAGTCATTAAAGTGGCAACTCCCCATCTCAACTGCTAGACCACAGCCCAATGGACCATTATATCAATGGTCTCTTTTAAATCGGCAGGAAGATCCACCTCAAGGCAAATGCACTTGGTAGGGTCGTGGCACGAAGAACACTGCAACTCATAACAGATGAACTTCCCAAAAAGGGGTACTAAATGGTCAGTGGTCAGACTCCAGAGGGAAACCTGGGAGTTCAACCCAGATGGGGCAAGCCATTTTAGCTGAGTCATCAGCTAAGAACGATAAATCCCATTGAGAGAAAACAACTAGGTTTTTACAGTATAGCCATTAGCTGCACGTGGCCCCAAAATGAGCGAGATTCCTGATCACAATCATTCCCGAGAACAAACACAGCATTGTCTCATCTTGGCATGGTGGCTTCTCTAAAATATATTCACACTGTTGAACAGCAACATTTCTTGCCCAGTTAATATTGAGCCTCTGGATTAATTGCATAATATCTTCAGGGAAACAGAATTTTAATATGATGGTTAGCAATCAAAATAAATATTCTATTATCTATTCACTGTTGTTGATTCCTATTGAAGTGGCAACTTTTCTGCAGGATACTTTCTCTGTGATATCACATGAATAAATAGATGAAAGAAAGCAAGTGAATGAACGCAAAAATATTCCAAGAAAAACATTTTGCATGCTTAGCAATCTACCTGTTAAAGACAAAAGATATTTTATTCTTTTATGCAAAGGAGTATTTGTGTTTCAAACTGAGTAAAACAATCTGAACACTAGAGAGCTCAATCTGATAATTGAATCCTCTTCTACAGCCAAAAATGGAAACAGCTGATTATGTCAACAGGGCGGTCATTTATATTTTCGACGGCCCTTTCTGTTCCAGCAGTTGCTTCTGCTCATGGTAAATTCTTCTTTCAGTTTGCATGCTTTGTCAAGTTTTCAATTTTCTCCAGGAAATTAATTGTGTATCACTGTACCGTGTTTTGGATATTGATTTTAATTTTCCATTTTTATTGTTAACACTTGATTTGGAATGAATGAGGTACTTTCTCCTTCAATATCACTGCCATTTAAATTTTGTCTGAAACTAAGTAGCTAGGGTGCTTGCACCAACTCCTCGGGTGTGCACACCTCACATCATGTGCACGCACATGCAGCACTATGTGCATGCCTAGCCATGTCTGTCCTGCACCAAGGTGTGTGCATCTGCACTAGATGCATGCTTGGGAGTATTTTTAATGTGCTTGGGTGCGTACACGGTACACCTATGTCAGTCGCAAGGTTTTAAAACTCGGAACCAGGATTTGAACCGGTTGAGGGTCAACTCAGAACCAGAACCAGAACCGGTAATGAACTGGAGCGGTTTGATTTCAATGAACGGGGCTATTAAATAATACAAGAAAAATTACAATTTTAATGAAAAAAATATATTTAACATTCCAAAATATGATTTCAACCCATTAGATGATTAGAGACATAATATGCAAAGTCTACTCATATATATATATCATAAAGTTAAACCATGTATGGTCACAAATTTGCAGCAAGTGGACTACATAGATGATAGTATCATAGTACATATCAAAATCTCATAGCACATATCTCAGAGTCTGAAACAAAATACAATATCAATGAGGCTCTATCATCAAAATAGCCTCTACAATCCAAAAACATGGATACAGGTAAGTATTAAGTTCTTTAGTTGTCGTTTTGTTGCTTACTGTAGAATCTCTGCTTTAATTCAAAACTGTAAAAGAATTATGCATGTTTAGGTTTTACGCTGAGTTTAGAGAGGGAAATCTTTTGAATAACAAGACCACAACAGACTTACTTGCTGGGGTTATTACATTAAACATAGATGATGAAAGAGAGATGCAAAAGAATGAAACCAAACACAGTTTGTGAAGAGAGAAGCAAACATATGACATAATGGACTGTTTAAACTTAAAAGTTTGTAACAGACAAGAAAGTATATATTATTACCTCTAACATGACTTAGGGATTGACCATAGCATCACACCTTGTTTGCTATATGAAGAGGCAACTCGCTACAGCCTGTCACCAAGAGCAACCATTTCTGCCAAAAAGCAAGAAGAACTAATACAGCAAGGTATACCAACCCAATTTTAGCGCCTATCACACTTATAGGACTAACTGTCCCCAAAGCGAAAAATGAAAAAAAGGGTAAAATTTGGCAGGCCAGCCACAATGTTGCATGCAAGGTTAGAACAAGGTAAAATTTTGCACCCTGGCCTTTTAGTTATGGACTCGGCTGGTTAGGGTTGGTTCGGTCACGAACCGGCCGGTTCAATGATCGGGCCGGTCGGTTCGTTACCTAACCGGTCCCTAGTCCGGTTCCTCTACCGGTTTAAACACCTGGATGTGTCTGTCCTGCACTTGGATGTATGCACATGTTTTGGGTGTATGCTCGGGTGATCCTGTCCCACACTTGGGTGTGTGTACCAAGATCAGGTGTATTCTTGAGTGCATCTGTCTCACAATCAGGTGTAGGCACGCCAACCTCTTAGGGGACAGTGGACACACCCTGTACCCCCAACAGAATTTGGGGTGCATCCCCTATGATAGCAACATCCCAGTCTGTTATGGTGGTGTTGACCTTGTAGTAACATGTGATAAATTTGTAGCACATTAGATACATATATCCCATGTTTACGTGGATTATATGAACTCATTGGCTCTGTGTTAAAAAATTAGGACCATCGTAGAATAAAAATATCTCAACCTATATCCACAGTTAGAAGAATTTATTTGTGGGTGATGGAACAAACTAAACACACTTTTTTATATGGCATGTTATGTCTTGAATCCAAATTGGTATGATGTTGAACAGATTAAGAAGAGGCCAAGTAATGACGGAGAGGTCATGAAGGGATTCATGACAGCAGTATAGAAGATTTATGGTCCAAATTTAGAGGAAGCATCTCTATCTGAATTCAATTTGACCAAT
Organism: Pseudotsuga menziesii; assembly: GCA_001517045.1. Classification (NCBI taxonomy): domain Eukaryota; kingdom Viridiplantae; phylum Streptophyta; class Pinopsida; order Pinales; family Pinaceae; genus Pseudotsuga; species Pseudotsuga menziesii. The sequence goes on along the minus strand of LPNX010337974.1, from coordinate 72,760 downwards.
CTCTGGGTGAGATGAGTTTGGCACAGTTGAGGCCTATGTGATAGGTGTCATGGAAAACATCAAATATACTGGTGGAAAATTCATAGTTTTCATCTCGTATCCAAGATCTACAAGCTTTGCTGTACAGTTACTCTCACTAGTAGCCAGTTCCTCATCCTGTGAAAAGAATTAGACTACCTATGGTTTTAGTCATTCAGTGAAGAGAAAATGATCGGGATCTAAGAAGGCAGAAAATTTAGTTTACATTCATAGTATCCTTGTTCTTTTGCTCGGAAATACCCAAAGTACAAGGAAGTTCCTTTTAAGAAATGGAGCCAATTGTAATGAGTATGATAAATAAATAATAAAATAATAATAATAATAATAATAATAATGTTAATTTAATTTCTAAGAGACAACCTACTAAGGAACATAATCTTTCACCTTCGTGACTAGTGAATGCATATAAGTATACCATCTCAAAGCTCATTGAGTAATCATCTTGTCCATTCAATTTATCAGTTATAGTTGTCATCCTTCATGGATTTCAACAATCTTTTATTCCTATGTTGGATATTAAAAGATGAAAAGTAAACACAATAAAAGAAACTAGATCAACTTGTCAACAAAGAATCAGTGATCTATAAAGAAACATTGGCCGACCCAGTTGTAATAGAGAAGTCATTTATAAAAATCCTGTCCCAATTCTTCAAAATCATACTGTTTCAATTCTTCAACCATGACTGCATCACGAACAGAGCATCAAGTAAAAGTATTCCATGCAAGAACAAAGATGTAGCCTTCCTCAAATTATGCTTTGAGGACAAAGCATCTTTGAAGGGAGAGGCAATTTAATGAATATAATATATATATAAATACAGTGGTTTTGTTCAACTCTTCAGAAATTATACTGTTCAATTGTTCAACCATGACAGCATCATAATTAGAGAATCGAGTAAAAGCATTACATGCAAAAACAAAGAAGTGGCCTTTTTTAACTTATGCTTTGAGGACAAAAACCGTCTTTGAAGGGAGAGGAAATGTAATATATTATAATACTAATACTAATATTAATACTGTTATTTTAATTCACTTGTTATTTTAATTGACTAAGAGACACAACCCAACAAAGGGAGATAACCTTTGACCTTCATGACTAGTCAGGTAAGATCATTTTACAATCATCTCATTCATTCAGTTTATCAATTATTTATTTATCTTATATAGATTTCAGCTATCTTTCGTTCCTATGTTGGATATTTTTGCATATATGAACTATTGCTCATTACACCAATTCACAAAAGTTGTTACATGTGTGGATGATGTGACATCGAACCAGATGGCTGTGGAGCTGCTTACAACTGAAAACCCAACAAGTGAGCCACAACTTTAGAGTGACGAATACTTGTAGAGCATCTTGATTGAGAATCTAGATGACATAGAATATGAAGAAGACTCATCTGTTGGTATTATTGATTCATGACCCGTGGTTTTAGCTACTACATTCAAAGATTTTTTTCAAAAAATTGAATTTTGTCAAATTCAAGCACTTGTGGATTTAACTGGTCTAGCAGATTATCTTATAGAACTCGAGATTTTGTATTTTTGTTAAACTTAAAATATCTAAAAACAAACCCCCCCACACGATTAATCTTGAAAAACATAATCCTGTTTTAACATTTTTCAGTCTTGACATTTAATTTGACATGTTTTTGGATTAAATTTGAAGTTACTAAATATTTATATTTGATTGTTCTTTGAATATCAATACATGAAGTTAGAACAAAACATGCTCAATTCTTTGTCCAACTTAATGGAAAATTTATCATTTTTCTTGCATCGGCAAACGTTTTCAGATTTCATTGTTCCTGAATTTGAACAGGAACACAAGCCAGGTTTACTAAGCCTGTTATTTATGGATTATGAGTAAACGTCATTGAGTATGATTTATACTTATTTATAAAGTTGAAGTTATGATAGAGTATTGAAAGATAAATCATTGAATCTGAGCTTCTGAAAATCAAATCGTCAATGTCAAACTGGAAATGTGATTGTGATATTGTCATTGTCATATTTAATATTATTTTACATTTTAAATTTAAATTTCACAGATCTAATTTTTCAGTTGTGTTTGACTATTTTCCAATTTTAATTTTTTACTATGTTTTAATCTATTTATATAAAATGTATATATGTAAGTGGCGACCCCCTGCCCCTAAATTTAAAAACTGGTGTACCTGGATCCACGTGGGATGCATCTTGGCTACCTTTGCCTGAAAATACTATGTACCAAAGTAGCTCCTGATAAGGAGATGTTCCAGATATCAAAAAAATCTGTGGCACTGAGAAAGTTATATTCTTTTGTAATAAAAAATGATCCTTACCTACTTCACTCTTAACTTTAAGCTTTAGCCGCCTTCGACAAGTTCTTGGACAGGATGGCAACCAACTGGACATTGTTCCCTTGTTAGCTTTGTTAATACATGCAAATTCTGTTAAATTTAAATTTTACAGATCTAATTTTTTAGTTGTGTTTGCCTATTTTCCAATTTTAATTTTTTAGTATGTTTAAATCTATTTTATATAAAACGTCTATATGTAAGTAGCGATCCCCTGCCCTCAAATTTATAAACTGGTGTACCTGGACCCACGTGGCATGCACCTTGGCTACCTTTGCCTGAAAATACTATTTACCAAAGTAGCTCCTGATAAGGAGTTACATCCTCCAGATATCAAATAGATAGGTGGCACTGAGAAATGATCCTTACCTACTTCACTTTTATTTTTAAGCTTTAGCCACCTTCTATAATTTCTTTGACAGGATGCCGACCAACTGGACACTGTTCCCTTGTTAGCTTGTTAATACATGAAAATTTTGTCTTTGTCAGCCTCCTCTTTGTAGTGTTTAATATGTATCTCCATCTTCCATAAGTTCTTTTGCTGTCAAGGTCCATGGTCGTGCAGTCTTATATTTCCAATTTTCCACTGATATAATTGATTAAAAAGCCTGCAAGGGGGTATATTGGACTTTAACGAGTTGAAGTACTTACCAGGTATGCTGCGTGCAGATAAACACAGGTACTAGTCAAGACACGACAAGGGGTTATATGAAACTTGTTCTGGAAAAGTTGTGTAGATTGGCTTTTCAGGAATAATGCATCCTTTTATTTACATGGATTAGTCTAAAGTATGAAAATGAAAGCAAATAAATTAAACGATGGAAAAGCCCACCACTAGTTCACCAAGGCCTGGTTACCATGGATACATTATGCAATACGGGCTTTACCAAGCTATTACCGCTCAAACCTGCAGGCTGCACCTAAGTAATAAAGTCCCTAAACACAAACGCAACCTTGAGGGAACTAAAGAAGGTTGACTGCTGTCTTTTTGAACCTACAGACTGGTGGTTTCAGATGTTGAGTTTGAGACTGTCCACATTTTTGCCTTTTTGCAGAGTTTGTAATAGCCCTGGCCTTTTGGTCATCGAATTAACATTTTCAAGGAAAATATTCGAAATTAAGGCAAGATCTCACCTCAATTAAAAGGCCCATATTATTGTCTAGAATGTAAGTGTTTTGCCTTTTTCATAGAAATACATCTTATAGAATCTCTTTGGCTAAGTTGCCTGTTTATGATATGTTGATGTTTGGTTCAGATAGGAACTTTAGCACAGGTTTTGGTGTCAAATGTGCATGGAGTCGTCCATGTCAAATCTATTTTGCAGTTCACTTTATTAATAAAGTGAAAGTCTTATTTTTAGCTGTTAAGTTTAATAAAGTGTATTTTACTATTTTAATACATTGGTGATTTAGACTAATTTCAACCGTACATCTCATTGAGAGATTAGGGTTTCAGCTAAAGTATAAAGGAAAGTAAAGGCAAAGCTTAAGACACATTCATTATCACTCAAAAGATAGTTTTTGTCGGGGATGTGAAGTAATGCATCCATGAAGCAAAATTAGAGCATCGAAGAGGAGCCCAAATCAGCAACCAAGCAGATTTCAGTGAGCAGGCAGCAGGTACAACAGTTCTGTACAATCGTATAGACCGGTACAGCAGATCTCTACAGAATGTTGTACCATTGTATAGACATCCGTACAACATGGCAGCAAGAAACAGGCTGTTTTCTCAGTTTTGGAGGGTAGTTTTCCTCAATGCAGTGTGTAGATTTTACCCTTTTTGAGTGTACCGTACAGCTGTGGAGGTTTCCTTGTAAGCTTAGATCTATTAATGAGAGCCTGATTTGAAGGAGTAAATTATCTGTGTACTGTGTTTATGCTTCCACTATTCATTTTCCTACTTTGTGCTGCTATGTGAAGAATTTACTTTTTGAAAATTAAAGTTTATTAATTTGAGAACATAAGGATGGCATTCACCTAGGGTTAGGAAAATTTGCATGAGACATGTATCTATGCCATCAAAGTCACCTAGGACTTGCACCTGGCCTCATCGTACCCACTTGGGGTGTTTTACCTACTTGCAAATACAGTTGTATCATATGAGGTTGCTATTTCCATCCTCATATAGTTGAGTATGTCTGGGTGGATAGTCCTTTTTAGGTAGCCAATTCCATTTATCACCAAAATGTTATCAGCATTTCATTTTAGGGTTACGCTGCATTTCATGAATTGCACATAATCAATCACTTTCCCTCATAATTATCACGTAAGTTTATATAGTTTCTGCCCAGGTTAAGATTGTTTTTGTTCATCACACTTGTTATCATTTTTTGTTTTCTTTGTTCTTTGTAGTCTGTGGAGTGGTACTTTGTTGTACTTGTAGAATTAAATACTGATTATTTTTATGGTTATGCTTTTTGCTTTTTGCATAAGTGAAATGCTCATAATGCTCAGAGCATCAAATTTCTTTGCTTCTCAACATGGGTTTTGGATTCAGATGTTCTGCATTCCTTTCAAATATTTATTAAAACTGTCATCATTACTAAATTTCTTGCAGCTGCTCTTCTTGTGGCTCATGAGGAGAAATGGAGGCAAAAAGCAGTTTGGCAGAGAGTTAAAGAGTTTTCTATTGCAACAGGGTTGCAACTTTTGAGCCCAATTATTCCATTGGTTATAGGAGATGAGGAGAAGGCACTTCAGGCTAGCAAGTAAGGGAAAGGCAGACAAATTCCAAGTTGCTAATTTTTTTCTCCTAGTAAATTTCGTAGCTGATGGAGACTACAATTTATTTGTTTCAATATGAGCTTTGTCTCAAGCATTCATTGTTTTAAATACGGAGACATATTTTTGAGATTCTGACCATCTTATCTTCACTAACAGGCATCTGCTGCAATCTGGCTTTCATGTTTCTGCTATCACCCCCCCCGCTGTTCCTGCCAAATCATGCAGGTGATTTTCCTTTAACTAGGCTGTTTTGTAGTTGTTATATAAAGCATTAGTTAGATTTGATCGTATTTATTTCTACTTTGTATTCATTCATTATTTTTAATGTTATGAATTGTTGAGTACATTTTGATATTTTTTTATTTTTCAGGCTGCGAATAACTTTATCTGCTGCACATACAGCAGCAGATGTGGAAGCACTTGCAATTACTGTTGCTCCATGGATCTGTTCGCCTAATTGTTTGGTAAAATCAAATGAGTTATCAATTTCCTCTGCCAGTCGACTTGGAAGCACACAAGACCCAAAATACTGTGAAGACCAGGCTGGAGTGGTAGTAGGTCAAGGATCAATGTCTCTCCCATTACATCCCCTAGGCAACCGCTCAAAGTTGTGAGATTGCCTACTGTATTCTATCATTCTGATATTCCATGTACCTCATGCGCTGCATATAGAAGAAAGTGTTCTTTATTGGGCATCATCATCAAGTGCACCTTGACATGCATAGCACATTTAAGGGTAATTTTCAAGTTGAGGACTATCTTGAATATGATTCATGGCATATCTTGACTGGGGAAAGTCTCGAGGCTTTCTAAATGTCATATGCAAGATATGGAACTGCTTTACTTTCTTCTTGAACAATAGACTTAGTAAATTGTCAATCAATTTCTAAACAGTTGACTATAGTAAAAAAATTAGCATCGGTAGTAGAAAGATAAGTTTATTCGGACTCTTTTTGGCTTAATACTTGTTCCAATATGTCAGAAATAAAACATTTGAATGTCCAAGTTGCTCTTTTTTTCTTTTTCAGTAATAAGGTGATCATGGATCTAGAAATAGGTGTAGCTGTCTTCCTATGGAGTGAGCTAGCTCGGGAGCAATCCTCCCTCCATCGGACGGAGGAGGAGCAAAGTCAACGCTAACTTTGCTCCTCCTCCGTCCAATGAGGGAGGATTGCTCCCGAGCTAGCTTACTCCGTCTTCCTATATGAATTTGTGATTCGAATACTAAAATATCTCGAGGGTTTGACCAACATTACATAAGACAGCTTGTGTGTGGCTTCCCTTCACTTGGAACTAAACATATGAAAATAATGTAAAACTAAACATCTCTCCAAACGATAGTAGAGTGACTGACTCGTTAGCCTATGCTGGGAAACTGTCATTCGAGGTTTTCTAAATGCATGTCATGGTCATTCCCTAGTCATGTTGAATCTTCGAGAAATACTGTTGGTGACTGTGCTGGTATATCATCTCTCTGGATCTTAAATATGGTTGTAATTCTAGATAAAGAGGATTGCATTAAGGGGATACGTTGCTCAAACACACTCTTCAGTTTGTCCTTTGAGAGTTGCATTGTAACTCTCAATCATGAGAATTGCATTAAGGGGAGACGATGCTCAAATACTTTCTTTCCAGTTTGATCCTTTCAGAGCTCCATTAGCATAACTTAAGGCATGTCCATGTTTCTCTTGTTCTCTTATCCCATGGGCTCGCCTCTTGATCAAGTTGTAGCACAGTTCTGTATTATTATTTTCAGTCTTGGGTTATATCCAAGGTTTTAAAACTCGGCACTGGGAGTCAAACCGGTCGAGGGTCAACTCGGACCGGAACGGTAATAAACCGGAGCGGTTTGATTTCAATCAACCAGGCTATCAAATAATACAAAAAATTTACAATTTTAATGACAAAAATTATATTTAACATTCCAAAATATGATTTCAAGCCATTAGATGATTAGAGACATAATATGCAAAGTCTACTCATATATATATATATGGCCACTCCCTGTATTTTTGGTTTAAAAAAGAGGTAACTGTTGTAAATCTACCTTTGATGTTGCAGCATCGGTAGTACTTCGTGAAATTTATGTTACTCTATGGAGGCAAACTAATGATCGCTTGTGAAAACTACCTTGGACAAGAGTTGCACGGGTACGGTGAATTAGAGTTTCTTTACAATTGAATGTTTGTTATAAATTATAATATTTTGCACTAACTACGACATACGAGTGGAAAAAAGAAAATGAGTTAAATCTTTTGAAATTTGAAAGAGCCGGCTAGATATAGTCTCTGGTTAAACCAAGGTTTTAAAACTCGAAAACTGCAATCAACAAACTCCACACTGGCGGCTGTAAAAGACAAACAGTGACAACACAAAGGTTATCGATGAGTGAAATGGGAGGGAGGGGGTCTTTTTTATTGCCTTAGCATACATTTAGGGCTAGCTATTAAGTTAGTTTTTTTCTATTTTATTAAAAAATCGATTTTAAATGTTTTTTTGCATCCGCAGAGGGTTTTCGAGCTGGTCAACCGATTAGTTACGGGCTCGATCGACTAAGTCCGGTTCGGGCATCGGGCCAGCTGGTTCAGGCATCGGGCCGATCTGTTTGTTATCGAACCGGACTCCTGTCCGGTTTTAGGTCCAGATCAAACCACTGAGGATGTTGGCCAGTCTGGGCGGTTTTAAAAATAGAGGTTGTATTTGGTTTAGGGGTAGGTTATGTACACCTTCATAGACTAAGCTGTTAGATCACTGCATAGAGGAGATCCCTTGTCCCTCAAACAAGGGGACCTCATACATCAACATGGTGTATGGCTAGGATGTGACCTTGAAATTAGATTATTATCCTTATTGTTACAGGTTTACTATTTGATTACAAGCCGAAGATAGCAAGCATCCTGAGGGGCAAGAAATGGTCACAAAGTGTGGGGGTGTCTCTCCCCTTTCTAGAGGTGGATGCCCAAGGTGGCTGTATCATTACCTCAGTTTCCTTGGCAATTTTTGGTTCTATAATAAGTTGTTCAAAGTTAACTGATTCTTCCATGCTTTTATTGACGTCGTTCATTTTAACTTTGCAAGAAAATTGACCAAACAAGGATATGCAAGTCTGATTTAGCTCCACGGTCTGAAATTTTGAATATATGATATGCGTTGTAACTTGTAAGCAATAGGAGTGTCACCGTTCAAACTAGCACTCTAGTTGTTTGTAGCACAACTTGGAGTACTTGCTAGTGAAAGACAATCATATGAGAGGGTTGGACTATTGTCGCCTTTGTCCAATCTCGTAACTTTTTCTGAATACAATGTTGTCCCAAGGGTAGAGCCCTTAGTGATACCCATCGACACCGCAAACCGCTACCTCCAACAACCTCAAGACGAGATAAGTTCTTTAATGGAGTCATATAGAAAGTAAAATATTGTAGATACTTGGTCAAAATTAGAAAGTAGACTTATAGAGTAAATATATAGACCCAAAATAAGCTATTCCAACGAATAAAGTTCAATGGAAGAAATCATTTCAATGTCAATTCTATGGCATTCAATTACTGAGATAAACAGTCGTCAGTGTTATCATTCAACAAGTGTAATTAATAGTAATAATCAACATTATTAACATGTTAACAGAGATTTCCATAACAACCCTTTTGAGTAGTAAATATTAGTACTTAAACTCACAGTAGAAAACAAAAATAATGCAGTAGTATACGGTGGAGAAAACTAGCCCACGACGGTTTAGGGTTAAAAAGGTAGGCTGAAATTTTAGGATCTCGAGATTTTTTTGTTGAAATTTTAGGACTGAGTCTTTAGGGCTGAAATTTTAGGATGCTGATTTTTTGGGCGTCAAAATTTTACGGTCGAAACTTTAGGGTCGCGATTTTAGGGCCGAAATCTTAGTGCCCAAAATTTTAGGACGCCTATTTTTTTGTGATTATAGGTTTTAAGAATTTTAAGGGTTTTCTGATAGATCTGATTTTTAGAGCTTTTTGTCATAAATAGCAAACTAAGGACACTAAACTAACTAACAAACAAAAAAGTTAAGTTTTAGAAAAGGGACGAGAGAAGGGGATATGATTTCCTCTCAATCTTTAACACAAGAGATCTATGATCAACGTCCTTACATGAAATGTCCCTCTAGGCTTGCTAATTAGGGATTCCTAGAACACCATAAATGGTTTATGGTAGGACCCTAAGAAGAACAAAAGTAGAGATCCAAGGCCCAATCACAAGAAAAACTCCTTCAAGAGGATGTTTTTTCACCATAGGAGTAGACACAATATTGATAAGAAACACTAGCTTAACAAGCATAACACACTAGCATAGCACCATTCAACCAAAGATAGAGATAGACTTACCAACATTTAACAAAGAATGAACAAACATGAAGCATAGATCATCCCTTGTGCATGAGTTCTTCCAACCTCCAAGCATCAACATGCATGTGCAAGAGAAACCCTAAAAAAATATTCCACTTTCACTTTTCAAGCCAAGAGAAGATACTCCAAGAGGTGTGTATCACATAGAGAGCCCATATAACAAGTGAAAGAGAATAAATATTATTTGATCCCAAGTCTTGTGAGTTTACAATGACTAAGATAGGTTATATTTATAACCTTCTCACATGATTGTTTTAATTTTGAGGCTACATGTACTTAAAATAAAACAATAATATTTTTTTAGGCTAAATTCAAAATTACAAAGAAATTTTACCCCCAAAGTACAAAATTAATCAAAATATGCTAAAATAATCAGAAAAAGGGCATTACTTGATGAAATAGTGAGCCAGGGGGGCGCGTCATGCCCCATCTAACCCCAAAGTGTTGTGAAACCCTCAACACCCCCCTCCAGGACCTTGTAGGCGCAGTGGTGCACAATAGCTGCAAGAAGGGCGCACTAGGATGGAGACATCAGAGGAGGGATCTGTGGAAGTTGGAAAAGGTCCAAGTGGGTGCCATAAGGGCTAATAGGGGATAATAGCCCTTTAAAAAGTGCAGGAACCTCTGCAAGCCAATAAACCAGGATGGGCATGTGCCCCGGTGTGTCACCCCCGGGATCCCCAAAGCATCAACCCATGGGCATAAAGCCATGCATGGTGGAGATAAGCATCACACTGAAGGGGTAGTCAACAAATCCATTAAGCCAGGTACTTCTGAGAGTGAAACCAAGGGGGTAAGCCATGCCAAATCAAAGGGGTAAACAACCCCCAAACAAAATATCCATACAATAATTCCCACTTTGTCTTGTACAATCAAAACTTTGGACTCCTTGCTCTAGCCTCAGCCTTGTTGGAACTCTTTAGTAGCTCTGGCATGTAACACTGGCTCCAATTGTAGGACATGTGCTCTTCCTGGGAGTGCATGAGAACCTTCAGAATCTTCTCGGTACCTATAGACTTGCACACATTGTTAGAATTTTATCGTTTAATCAATATGATCTAGGATCTTATATGAGAGAATAACATGCACATCAATAATCATAAAAGATAAGAGACACAAAGATTTTTCCTTGGGGAAACCATAAAGGAGAAAACCCTGCAACTTCCTTAGAGATAGAATGAGCACCAATAGCAAAAGTAAAACCCCGGGGTACAAATATGATCTCCGATAGTTGTTCTCTCTCTCACTTGTGCGAGCTACTTCTCTCTCACTCATGTGCTATTGTTGAGTGAGTGCATGTGTCAAATAGAGAGTCTCGCTCTCTATTTATACTTAATTTCCACTTGACAATTACCCTTCAGGGTCGACTTCTCTAGGAGAGTCTAATAACCCTAATATGACTCAACTGTGGGGTCTAATGCCTCGACTTACAATGGAGGGTTAACCTCAATGACTTTACATGACTTTATTATATTAATGACTCTCTCGATCGGAGGAATAAACATCTTCGTCGGGGTACAATGAAATACAATAAGAAATATACAAGTGAATACATTTCGAAGTTACCAATACATCAACACTCCCTCTTAACTAGGAAGGTATTCACAGTTCACTAGCACAAGTCTTCGTCACTGGAAGATCATCAAAGCTGGATCATCACTGGATCATCATCATCATCACTGTTGTTGATATCTCGAGCAAATGGTGTTATCTCTCAAATCTACTCCTCATAGGAAGTTATACAGAGCCGACCCTTTTTCATGCTGGATGTAGGCCTAGCCTCCATGTAGGTCTTCATCGACAGAGCCAACCCTTTTTCATGTTGGATGTAGGTCTACAATGCCAACCCTTTTTAATGCTGGATGTAGGTCTCCATCTACAGAGCCAACCCTTTTTCATGATGGATGTAGGTCTCCATCTACAGAGCCATCCCTTTTTCATGCTAGATGTAGGTCTATAGTGCCAACCCTTTTTCATGCTGGATGTAAGTCTCCATCTATAGAGCTGTTGAGGCCTGGAAAATCGCAGGCGACAACAGCAAGGGATTCTCCCCAGTCAACGTTCCCAACTAGCCGATGACTGTTTGGTATGGGGAATCTATCCGGTTTGCGGTCCGGCTACCGTAGGTCAAGTAACAAAAATAAAGGGTTTGACCGGTTGCGGCCCGGTCCACTGTGTATATTTTTGTGTTTTTTAACTTTAAGTATAATATGCAAGCGCCTATCTAACATGCAGATTGATAAGGAATACGAGGAGCGGTCACAATGTGATGCGCAGGTTCTTACCTCTCATCTTAAACTCTCTCGCATCTAAATCATACACAACAGAAACAAAACTAACTAAGTTGTCCCTAGGGAGCAAGATTATCAATTAATGAGTAATGTATTACTGTTCATATGTTAAGATAAATCACAGGTAGCTGTTCTTAGAATCAAAACACATAAACATGAATAGAGATATGCACAACACGATAGCTCGTCGTTTGTTAAAACATTCATTACTCATAGTGGAAATTATCATAAAATAAACCAGAGAACATTCATACAAGAACATAGGTTCATAAAGTTAGAACGATCTCACAGTTAATGAAACACAGCTGAAAATGAAATAGTTCCCCTTCAACATTGTTCATTTCACCACATTTGAACATTCCACACAACACTTTCTCCAACAGGCAAAATTGTAATTATATTATTGCAAAATGAAATAGCTCCTCTTACAACAAGTTTTTCACAAGTCTCACTGGGAAAAAGCCCTCTATTCTATCTAATTCTCCCACACTTATACTACAAGCAAAACTCTTGGGCTACCCCTCGGTGACCTTTGGGCTCCCCCAACCGTATAATCTCACAATTTTGTCCTTTTGTGAGTGCTCGTGATTTAGACAATACGTTACAAAAAGTTAATAGCACTTTTATAATGAGAGATCGGCTTGGTAACTGATGAACCTTTTCCAAGCTTGGGCCTCTGCTGCTATCTATTTTGCTCAATAATCCATTTATCTTTTTAGGTCCTGTTGATGCTTAAACCTTCACTACCTTCTTGTTGAGCAACATCTCTGCTTCTTACTTTTCCTTTGCCTACTTCTTCTTTGCAGCATCAATCATCAAACTGGATCTGCAGTCAAAACGAAAAACTCATCATAAATACGGACTGCATTCAAAATCATTTAACTTTCAATAAAATGTAAACCATATTATCAAGAAAACTAATCACAAATGTGCGGCCCTGCATTGTGTTCTCAGCACGAAAATTCTAACATGATAAAAGAATGAGAGACCTCCGCCGCCCATAAAATAAGGTAAAAACACACACCGAATGGTGGGAAAAGAACTAAGCATCGGGAAAACAATCCACTATGGAGCTGCAACGACGGAAAACCGTCAGGCTATGGTTTCCGTGATCAAAATAAATCATCGGCGATCGGAAGCTCAAGTGCTAAAAATCGGTGATCCAAAACTCCAAGGTACCGCCGTATCGACAACACAAAGGACTAGCCCTCCGATTCAATCATCAAAACCGTTCCGATAGCGAAACAAAATCAAAACATCATCGCAAGGCAGAAAGTTCGAACCAATTAATACCACGGAATCGACGGAATTAAACTTATCCATTGGCCCGATCATTATTTACCCTCCGAAATGGCGGCAGCATAGACAACTAAAGTTCTGATTCAAACTTCAATTGCCCTTCCGATAGCGATAAAACCAAACATTGAAAATTCAAAGAAAAGTTAAGTGTTCAAAATACCCTCGACCGGGAAGCGTTAAAAATAGTTCATTTAACCTTCGAAACAACGGTGGCATAAAGGACTAGAGTTCCGATTCAAACATCAACTGTCCTCCGATAGCGATAAAAGAAAACAATCAGATCAAAAGGACAAAATTTCCAAATCAAAACCTTCGACTCCACGGTCAAAAGTATTGGCAAATGAAAAGCAATTTTTTGAAAGCATGAAAACAGTTGACCTCAATTCAATTTCAAGCAACCAAAATTTGTAGCAGAGGGACAAACAAAGTTCAGCAATCCAAGTGATCCCTGGCAAGATAAAATTAAAGGAGGTCCAAATTTATTTAGTTATTTATTTATTTTAAATTTGGGAAAACAGTTGCCGCTGCAACAATTGGCAACTACCTGGTGAACCCAGATCTCTGGACAATTTCTTCCTAAAGTAACAGACCATTTAACAATAAAACCAACATGTTGAATTCTTCTAGATGTCTAGATTTCCCAAATGGAAAACATAAGCACTTTTAATCATTAATGATGGTCCAATTTAGGAAAATGGAACCCAAGATTTCAAAGTCAAGATAACTCTTTTGAGGCTGGGAAGATGAGTTTCATTTTTTACCTTTGTCTTCGGGTAGATTCCAGCTCGTACACCACAGGATTGTAACATATGGTAAACAAAAATATTCATTTGTTCTTCATTCCCATGCCATTTTGCACTTTTTTGTGCTTTTGGACTTTTGTCCTTTCATTTGAGTCCTCTTGCATGCTTTTCTTTCTAAATTTTTTTTATTCAGGCTCCTCTATCCATAGTGTCCTTTTGTGTGAGAGATGTATTTAATTTTCAGCTCACAGATGGAGAAAAACTTTTGGCAATTTTGTAATCATATGATTCAGTACTTTGTTTTTATACATTTTGCTTGCTTTAGAGTTTTGAATCTTATTTGCCTTTTGGTTTTCAATTCGTGGCATGGGATCATTTATATATAATATACTGTTTACCTCGCTTCCTTTCCGTGAGTCTTTTGCTGTCACCCCCTAGGACGTTTTTAGATGTGAAATGGATGGAGCCTCGAAATAGTATTCCAGACCTTTTGATTCTGAGTTATTTTACAGGGATTAAGCAGGACTTCAATGTCTTCATAGCCATTTAGGAAAACTGTTAAACTAGAAGAAATTCTTTCAGATAAAACAATAGTACACAGTCTTATAATCAAGGATTTTGATTACTCTAGAATTCTGATGCTCTCCATGCAACCGAAAGTTTGTTTCTTTTATTTAAATCAATTAAAATCTAAACTAAAACAAAACATAACTAAAGCAAATCAAAATAAACAACCAAAGCAATTTATTTATGTACAAAACAAAAAGCAAAAAACAAAAAATAAGGAAAAATAAGGTTTAAGAACTAAACCATTTACTGGTAAGTTCTCTTCCCACCCCTGTAAATCTTGCAATTTATAGGTTGAGGGGCCAAGTTTTGCCACAATCTGAAAAGGGCCTACCCATAACTGTTGAAACTTCGTGTGCTTTCCCTTTTTATCATGCGGGTGATCCCACTTTAGAACCAAGTCTCCCACTTCAAATTCCTTTGTTCCAGCTCTGTGCTTATCAAACCACCTTTTCACTACTTCTTGTTGTTGCTTAAAATGTTCTTTGGCGTTGGATATAGACTCTTCCGTCTTGAAAAGATTATAAATTCTAAGTTGCAGGATTTCATTATCTGTGCCTCTAGACTCTTGGGCTGTTATGGAAGATGGTAGCATAATGTTTGGAGGAAGTGTAGCCTCCTTTCCATAAACAATGGTATATGGTGACACACCTAGGGAATTCTTGGGTGAAACCCTATCATCCCAAAGAGCATTTGGTAACGCTGAATGCCAACTCCTTTGGTTTTCTATGACAGTCTTTTTCAAAATCCTAATCAAATTCTTGTTTGTAGATTCTGCCAATCCATTTCCTTGTGGGTAGTAGTTGGCAGAATAATGCAACTTAATTCCTTTTTCATGAGCAAATGCAGTTAATTTAATGGAAGAAAAATAAGTAGGATTATCAAAAACTAGGGAAATTGGAACCCCAAATCTGGTCATGATATGATCCTGCAAGAAATCCATAACAACATTTTCATTGACTTTTCGTAGTGGAATGGCCTCGACCCATCTAGTGAAATAGTCCGTTGTCGTTAAAATATATTTGTGCTGCAAGGAAGAATTTGGTTTTATTTCTCCAATGATGTCAATTCCCCATTGCTCAAATGGTTCCGTTATCATAACCGGGTTCAGTGGTCCTACTACTTTGGCTTGTCTTGCCCCACACCTCTGACAAATATCAGACTTTCTCACATGGTCATGAGCATCCTTGAACAACGTGGGCCAATAGTACCTAGCCCTGAGAATTTTGTGGGCTGTCGTATCTCCAGAGAAATGGCCTCCAACAGGCCCATCCTATAACTCAGATATAACCTTTTTTGTGTCTTCCTTTTCTAAACATCTGAGAAGGACTCCATCATAATTCTTCCTAAATAAAATTCCATCAACAATATGATAAGCAGCTGATTTAAGGCGCAACACTCTTCGTTGCTTGGAATTCCAATGTTCTGGCAACACGCTTTCCTGAAGGTAATGAACAAGGTCTCTGTACCAGGACTCTGGTGCTGTAAAAAGAGGACATACTTCCGTCATATGTAATTCAGCTTCATTTTCCCAATCGCTTTCTTCATTGTTATTGCCTTCAACCATTAGTTTGCACAGTCCCTGCCCTCTAACTATGGAGGCTGGCTTGAATTCGAGGTCATACTCTTGTAAAGTTGTTACCCAATTGCCTCTTCTTTCTCCTAATTCTTTTTGCACGAAAAGAGACCTCACTGCTGGGTGTGGGACTATTACCTTTGTTCGGTTCTTGAGGATGTATGGCTGGAATTGTTTTACCGCTTTGAAGACTGCATAAGCTTGCTTATACACAGCTGGGTAACTCAATTTGGCACCCTGTAGACCAGTGCTCATAAACGATATGGGGAATTCATCTCCCCCATCTTCTTTCTAAGTAAGCACCGCTGCCAATGAATCATCAGACGCGAAAGTGTACAAAATAAAATCTTTATCAAAATCTGGGCTTTTAAGAGATGGTGCGTGAGCAATAGCTGTTTTTATTTTGCTGAATGCATTCTTTTCTATGTTAGTCCACTTGAATTGTACACTTTGCTTCACCATTTGCTGCAGAGGTTTAACGATTTGAGCAAAATCAGGCACAAACCTTCGCACAAAATTTATTGTTCCCATGAATGATTGCATACCTTTCTTATTATGGGGTAAAGGGATTTGTTCAATTGCTTTAATCCTTTCTAGGTCTATGGAGATCCCCTTCCTAGCTACCACGTGACCCAGTAGCTTTCCTTCTGTAACGACAAACACACACTTCTTGGGGTTTAGCGAGATGCCATATTTTCGGTAACGCTCAAAAAATTGCTTTAAATGAAATGCGTGTTTTTCTCTTTTCTTTGAAAATATCGTGATGTCATCGAGGTATACCACAACACTGTGGCCAATCAGACCGCGGAAAGCTATATCCATAGCCGTTTGGAAAGTAGCTCCAACGTTTATGAGTTTGAAAGGCATCCTTCTGTAAGCAAAAGTCCCCCATCTTGTTCTGAATGTAGTTTTGAATCTGTCTTCTTCAGCTACTAACACCTGATTGTAACTAGAAAATCCATCTAATAAAGAAAATAACTCAGAACCCAAAACCATTTGCAATATCTGTTCCATGGGTGGAACTGGATAATTGTCTTTATCTGAAGCGCAATTTAAGTTTCTGAAATCCACACAGTCTAATTTCTCCAGATTTCTTCCTTACTGGTACCAGATTTGAAACCCATTATGAATGTCTAACTTTGAATATGATTTTGGCATCCAGTAATTTCCTTACTTCATCCTGAATTAAAGGCTCAAGTTTGGGATGCATTTTCCTTAAGGGCTGCTGATAAGGCTTGACCCCAGTCCTAACAGGGATGACATGCTGAATAATATTGGTGTCATAGGTTTTCAAATCTTCATATGTCCAGGAAAACACATCTTTGTATTGTTTGAACAAACTGATGAACTTATGTCTTTCACCAGGGGAACAACACTTTCCCAAATTCACACATTTGGGCTCAATTTCAGTTCCTAAGTTTATCAGCTCGAACTGTAAAGATGAGCTGTGAGTCTTCACGTTTGCTGGTCTTCTGAATTTGTCGTTTAGATCAAACATTCGTTCTAAAGTCCTGGTTCTTTTAGGAATGAAATTGTCAAATTTTAGCTCAGCCTGATGTTCTTCATCATCGATAATTGCCCCTTTGAAAGCATCATCATTTGTCAAGCATTCAAGGATCTGCTGATCATCATCAAAAACTCGTAAATTTGTAATCATGTCTGGAACCGAAGGCCTGAAAAGCAATTCAATAGAACACATGTTATTAGAGGGTACAAGCCCTGCAGCTGAGGTGGCTAACAAGTTAGCTGCATCATTTCTTAGTCTAGGAATTGACACAATATTAAATGCACAAAAACTTTTAAGCAAATCCCATACTTCATTTTGGTAAGCTTTTAAATGAGGTGAAATGCAATGTATCTGATTTCGAATCTGTTTCACAATTATTTCAGAATCTCCATATACTTTTAGATTTTCCACTTTAAATTCAGTTGCTTTCCTCAGTCCCTGAACCAATGCTTCATATTCGGCTGTGTTGTTGGTACATTCAAACTCTAATCTACAGGAAAGGAAGTGTTTATTATTCTTTGGATCAATCAGGATACAACCAGCTCCTGATCCTTCCAATGTCTTAGATCCATAAAAAAAGAGTGTCCAAAAACTATCTATTTTTACTGTATCTGAATCATAATCTACATCTAAAGCTAAGTCTACTATTTTACAATCAATTTCATCATCCTACGAAAACCGAAGGAGATCAGGCTGGGTGTTTGATGTAATGTTGGCTTCTTCTGCTTGGTAATTTCCTGGTTCCAATTCAATAAAGTAGTTCCCCAAAACATAATTCACTGGTTCATTCTTATCTTCTAGCTGCATGACATTGTGTTTCATGTGGGGCTCTCTTATAACTTTAATTTGATTTGGGCTTCCTTTATAAGGTAGCCACATATGTGACCAATTTGAAGCAAAATATCCATTCAGCTTTGCTGACCAATCTCTACTCAAAACAAGTCCATAAGCCTCAGGCATGTCTGCTACTACAATATCAATGAATTGACATACCTTATCATTTGAAGATAAACGAATGAGAACATCCTCAATTTCCCCAACTACTTTCACATTGGTCCTGTCTAGCTGAGTAACCTTCCAGGTAGATGGTTTGGGTTGTCCATTTATCCTCCTGCATACTGAAAGTGGCATAACATTTACCGATGCCCCTGAGTCTATTAGACAGTTGTGCGCATTATGATTGAAAATTTGAAAAGTGAGGAGAAAAGGTGGAGTTTTATACTTGGACTTACCTCCCACATTTGCTTCCTCAATTTCTTCTTCTTCAGGTTGGGTATTAATAGGAAGTTTCTCTTCAGGCGTTTCTAGTGCTTTTAACAATTTTTTTTTTTGTTGTGGCACATTGCAGATTTCGAATAGTGAAATGTTTGCTTTCACCTTTTTGATATCTTCTACAATGTCATACTCCATCCTATGTTCTATGAAATTCGTCTGTTCATTATTTATCTTCTCTTTAATGGGCTTAGTTGTCATGCTAATATGATTTGGATTTTTATTGGTAATGGTGAACTCGGGAATTTTATCTGCTGTGGTATTTTTCCAGAATTTCTTTACATTCTTTTGAAGTCTCTTAATCTTCGGGAGTATAAGACTGTTTTCTTTAATCAACCCTTGGCTTCTCGTTGTCACATTCATTTTCGAGATATCTTCATGTCTCGGATCCTTTTCTTCTTTAGTATCAAACAACGATACACAGTCCCATAAAACCATGGCATCATCCTCTTGTTTTTATGTTAATTTATTGTTATCTTTTCTCTCTTCATCATTATCCTCAGTTAATTTGGAATCCAACAGCTGATTCATTACCAATGTCATTGAATTTATCCATTGAGGACAATTTTTTTCAGAATGGGGTTGTTGGTAGAAAGTGCAAAAGTTATCCATCCCTACCTCTGTTAAGTTCATCGATGCAGGAATGTGTGGAGGGGGTTGGGATTGATTGTTATCCTCTTTTTTCTTGTAATAAGGATTATAGAACTTCTGGGCTTCCTTTTCATTTTCCAAGTCTATTATTCCGTTAGAGAGCTTCTGCATCATCTTTGCCATTCCTTCGAAATCATGTGATTGTTCCTCTTTAGGCTTAGTAAATAACAAAGATTTGTTCTCAACATTTTTCTCCCCTGACTGCTCAGGATAATCTTCGAGGCTTTCCTTTTCAGCCTCTACTCTCTCTGCTTCTTCATAAGTCTCTGCTAGCGTAGGTTTGGCTTTCATTTTGGAAAACATGGCCAAATTGGGCCCTAGAGTTGAAGTATAATACTCAATCAGAACTTTATCCGAGGGTTTATCAATTTCAAAAAAATTCTTAAGATAAGCTGCAAATATTTATGTAAAACTATGCACATTTTCTTTTCTTTCTTTCTTTAAAGCGCACAGTCCTTTCATGAGAGCTGCATGAGTTTTTTGGGTTGCATATTTGCTTCTAAATATCCTTTCGAAGGTATCCCAATCTGGGATTGAGTTTGCAGGCAAACCAAAATACCATGAGGTTGCTGCTCCTTTAAGGGTATGCGGAAAAAGTCTACAAACTGCGTCCTCGTGTTCTCCAGCTTTTAGTCCTTCTATGGCCAAGTAGAAACTTTGCAAATGGTCATCTACTAAAATATTCTCATTCGGGTCAAACTTGGGCAGCATCTTCTCAAAAGCTTGAGGTAAGTCATGCAACGGAGGTGCTAAGTTTAGAGGTGATCTGGATTTCCAAGTGGGTGGTGGATTTGGTGGGTTAGGTGGCTGATTTACATTTACGCTTTCCATGAGTCTAGGTGGAGAGTGAGGTGGTGATGGAACAAGAGTATGCACAGGAGAACAGTAAGGTGTGTTTGGGCCTACTTGATTCAAAGGCTGAACAACTTCCTGTAATGCTACTTCCACTAATTCTTCCAAATCTCCCACCGACACTAAATCTTCCAAAATAGGACGGTCTTTCTTCTTGTATTCTCTTCGGGGTAAATCAAGGATAGTGGGTAACCCTCCAATACTCTTTACATAGGCCCATGTATGTCTTCTCAGATCATTAACTACTTGGTTGTCCACATAAAACAAATGTTCTCTATTCTCTTCACTATTTGGATCAGGAAATAAACTGCTTTCAAAACTATCACTGGTGGAGTGACTTCGAGGAAATGGATTTCCCCGGCCAGCCATGCACTGGTGGCCCTCCTTCTAGCACTAGAAACTGTTGAGGCCTTGAAAATCGCAGGCGACAACGGTAAGGGATTCTCCCCAGTCAACGTTCCCAACTAGCCCGTGACTGTTTGGTATGGAGAATCTATCCGGTTTGCGATCCGGCTACCGTAGGTCAAGTAACAAAAATAAAGCATTTTACCGGTTGCGGCCCGGTCCATCGTGTATATTTTTGTGTTTTTAACTTTAAGTATGATATGCAAGTGCCTATCTAACATGCATATTGATAAAGAATACGAGGAGTGGTCACAATGTGATGCGCAGGTTCTTACCTCTCGTCTTAAACTCTCTCGCATCTAAATCACACACAACAGAAACAAAACTAACTAAGTTGTCCCTAGGGAGCAAGATTATCAATTAATGAGTAATGTATTACCGCTCATATGTTAAGATAAATCACATGTAGTTTTTCTTAGAATCAAAACACATAAACATGAATAGAGATATTTACAATAAGATAGCTCGTCGTTTGTTAAAACATTCATTACTCATAGTGGAAATTATCATAAAATAAACCAGAGAACATTCATACAAGAACATAGGTTCAGAAAGTTAGAACAATCTCACAGTTAATGAAACACAGCTGAAAATGAAATAGTTCCCCTTCAACATTGTTCATTTCACCACATTTGAACATTCCACACAGCACTTTCTCCAACAAACAAAATTGTAATTATATTATTGCAAAACGAAATAGTTCCTCTTACAACAAGTTTTTCACAAGTCCCACTGGGAAAAAGCCCTCTATTCTATCTAATTCTCCCATACTTATACTACAAGCAAAACTCTTGGGCTGCCCCTCAGTGACCTTTGGGCTCCCCCAACCGTTTAATCTCACAATTTTGTCCTTTTGTGAGTGCTCATGATTTAGACAATACGTTACAAAAAGTTAATAGCACTTTTATAATGAGAGATCGGCTTGGTAACTGATGAACCTTTTCCAAGCTTGGGCCTCTGCTGCTATCTATTTTGCTCAATAATCCATTTATCTTTTTAGATCCTGTTGATGTTTAAACCTTCACTACCTTCTTGTTGAGCAACATCTATGCTTCTTACTTTTCCCTTACCTACTTCTTCTTTGCAGCAGCAATCATCAAACTAGATCTGCAGTCAAAACGAAAAACTCATCCTAAATACGGACTGCAATCAAAATCATCTAACTTTCAATAAAATGTAAACCATACTGTCAAGAAAACTAATCACAAATGTGCAGCCCTGCATTGTGTTCTCGGCGCGAAAATTCTAACATGATAAAAGAATGAGAAACCTCTGCCGCCAATAAAATAGGGTAAAAACACACACCAAACTGGCGGGAAAATAACTAAGCATTGGGAAAACAATCCACTATGGAGCCGCAATGGCGGAAAACCATCAGGCTATGGTTTCCGCGATCAAAATAAATCATTGGCGATCGGAAGCTCAAGTGCTAAAAATCGACGATCCAAAACTCCAAGGTATCGCCGTATCGGCAACAAAAAGGACTAGCCCTCCGATTCAATCATCAAAACCGTTCCGATAGCGAAACAAAATCAAAACATCATCGCAAGGAAGAAAGTTCAAACCAATTGTTAGGATTATTAATCCTCCCTTGTCCAAATTTGGTCATATGTCTAAATCGGGAGTCATGTCTAAATCGGGAGTCCATCCAGTCTATTTATAGTCATTAGCACCATTGGTTAAACTTAACCTAATTGGGGCACATGTTTCAGTTACCAAAGTGTGGGGAACACTAATTGAGGCTCACTGCCACTTATTGCACTTGATTGCATAAGTTTAGGAGTCTCCTAGATCAATCCCTACAATTTAGGAAGCAACTGGGAGTGCCGAAACCAACCAAGGTCAGTTAACTTCAGTTGATGACTAATCAAGCCAAGTTAGGAGTCAGTTACATTCAGTTCTAGCTCTCTACATTCAGTTAAATAATGGTTTAATTAATTGCACACATGTGGGGCATTTTTCTCACCTACCATAGTCAGTTAACCATTATTTAATACTAAATGTAACAGTTGGTTGTGTTTTAGAACTCCGGTTATGATTTAGACAAGGACAGTTAAACACTGGGTCCTTAACTTCAGTTGATGACTAGTCAAGACAAGTTAGGAGTCAGTTACATTCAGTTAAATAATGGTTTAATTAATTGCACACATGTGGGGCGCTTTTCTCACCTACCACAGTCAGTTAACCATTATTTAATACTAAATGTAACAGTTAGTTGTGTTTTAGAACTCCAATTGTGATTTAGACAAGTCTTGGTTACCTACAGTCAAGTAGAGTCGTCAATTCGAACTTCCTCATGTGGATTCGAATTGCTTGTGGCTATTAAAGCCATTTTACATCATTGTAATTATTATCTGGATTACTTTTTTGATTAATGAAAGCATTCACAGCTGCAAGCCTTTTGCACTGTTTCATTCTTCAATGGCTGAGTAAATTGTGAGATCTTCTTTGTGAGTTGTGTGTTTGTCTATAGATCTATATGCTCAAATTTAACACCAATTAATACAACGGAATCGGCGGAATTAAACTTATCCATTGGCCCGATCATTATTTACCCTCCGAAACGGCGGCAGCATAGACAACTAAAGTTCTGATTCAAACTTCGATTGCCCTTCCGATAGCGATAAAACCAAACATCGAAAATTCAAAGAAAAGTTAAGCGTTCAAAAATACCCTCGGCCGGGAAGCGTTAAAAATAGTTCGTTTAACCTTCGAAACAGTGGTGGCATAAAGGACTAGAGTTCCAACTCAAACCTCAACTGTCCTCCGATAGCGATAAAAGAAAACAATCAGATCAAAAGGACAAAATTTCCAAATCAAAACCTTCGACTCCACGGTCAAAAGTATTGGCAAATGAAAAGCAATTTTCCGAAAGCATGAAAACAGTTGACCTCAATTCAATTTCAAGAAACCAAAATTTGTAGCAGAGGGACAAACAAAGTTTAGCAATCCAAGTGATCCCTGGCAAGATAAAATTAAAGGAGGGTCCAAATTTATTTTATTTTATTTTTTAATTTTGAAAAATAGTTGTCGCTGCAACAAGAGCTAGCCCTTTTTCATGCTGGATGTAGGTCTCCATCTACAGAGTCGGCCCTTTTTCATGCTGGATGTAGGTCTCCATCTACAGATTCGGCCCTTTTTCATGTTGGATGTAGGTCTCCATCTACAGAGCCATCCCTTTTTCATGTTGGATGTAGGTTTATAGTGCCAGCCCTTTTTCATGTTGGATGTAGGCCTATGGTGCCAGCCCTTTTTCATGTTGGATGTAAGTCTTCATCTATAGAGCCAGCCCTTTTTCATGTTGGATGTAGGCCTAGCACTCTGCTAGGTCTTTATCATCTTTAGATCATCTCATTGTCACATGAAGCACAGCCTAGATACACAACACAACACTCACATTCACCGGCATGGTAGGACACACCTACTACCATCCGAGAAAGGTTCCAGCACTTACATCCACCGACATGGTAGGACACACCTACTACCATCCGAGAAAGGCTCCAGCACTTACATCCACTGGCATGGTAGGACACACCTTCTACCATCTGGGAAAGGCTCATGTGTATCCCTTCCTCTTGGAGGGAACTTTGATCTGAAGAACACCAAGCTTCTCTCTGAAGTACTCAAACTTCACTCTAGCTAACGGCTTGGTTAATACATCAACGATCTGCTCGCCCGTCGCAACATACTGGAGCTTCACTGCTCCTCTCTACACCATATCCCTGATATAGTGATACTTGATCTCGATATGCTTCAACTTGTCATGGAACATCGGGTTCTTTGACAACTTTACACAACTCTGGTTGTCACAATATATACAAGTAGCATCCAACTGGAGATCAAAGAAATCATACTATAGTTTCCTCAGCCATACTCCCTCACAAGTAGCCAAACAAGATGCGACATACTTTGCTTCAGCTGTACTTAGTGCCACGCAGGACTGCTTCCTGCTAAACCAAGAGATCACACCTGATCCCATACTGAAGCAACACCCTTAAGTGCTCTTCCTATCAATGGCACTTCCTGCCCAATCCGAATCCACATAACCCTCCAGGTTATTCTTCTAATTCGTCTCATACTTGAGCCCATAATCAACTATACCCTTCAAGTACCTCAGAATATGCTTTGCAGCAATCACGTGAACATGTCTCGGATCCGTCAGGAACTGACTCAATGTGTTCACCACAAAGCAAATATCTGGTCTTGTATTCGTCAGATACATCAAGGATCCAATCATCCGACGATACATTATGGCATCAACTGACTCTGATGAAACATCACTCAATAGCTTCAGGTTCGATGCCATCGGTGTGGCCATGGCCTTGCAGTCCATCATCGTGAACCTCTTCAGGATCTCCATTGCATACATCCCTTGTCCAAGGGAGATTCCATCCGCATTCTGCCACACCTCCATTCCTAGAAAGTAGTGCATCATACCCAAGTCCTTCATCTTGAACTCAGCAGCAAGCTTCCTCTTCGTTTCAGCAATCAACCCATACCTGTCACAAACAGGTCATCTACATACAGTAGGAGTATCAGCGAGTTCCCTTCCTCAACCTTGTAGTAAAGGTTGGATTCTGCTTTACTCTTGGTAAAGCCCAAACTAGTCAGGAAGCTGTCAATCCTGTCATACCACGTCCTGCGTTCAATTTGCACACATGATTCTCCCTATCATGTGTCTCAAATCCAAGTGGTTGCTCCACGTACACTTCCTCTTCCACTACACCATTCAAGAACGCAGTCTTGACATCTATCTAGTGTATCTTCCATTTCATCACTGCAGCCAGAGAAAGTACCGATCTGATGGAAGTGTATCTGGCTACAGGTGCAAAAGTTTCTTCATAATCTATCTTTTCCTTCTGGGAGAAGCCACTTGCCACAAATATCGCTTTATACTTCTCTATGTTGCCATCTGCAGCATGCTTGATCTTGTAGATCCACTTGGAAGTCACAAACAGACTTCCCTTCTGGTCTTGGGACCACATCCCAGACATCATTCTTCATGATCGACCGGTACTCCTCGATCATCGCATCCTTCCATTCTTTCTTTTTTGTCACTTCTTCATAGTTGGAAGGTTCTTTATCAATGATGTCACACAGTAGGGCTACATAACTGGAGTAGGACCTAGTTCTCGTCATTTCTCTATGCATTTCTTCTGGAGCGACATA
The DNA here is from genome assembly GCA_001517045.1 of Pseudotsuga menziesii. NCBI lineage: Eukaryota > Viridiplantae > Streptophyta > Pinopsida > Pinales > Pinaceae > Pseudotsuga > Pseudotsuga menziesii. The sequence continues at coordinate 46,953 of LPNX010337974.1, read as the reverse complement.
TCTCTCTGCACCTTGGATAGCCTCACGTACCCATGATGGTTTCCTCTTGTAAGAACTCTTCTCATGGGGTGTATCTACACTGTACAGGTTCCTAAGGTTCTTCCATGTCTCGATCTTCTTCTGGAGTTTCTTCATTCATTGTTGTATCTCGGATCTTGGGTACTTCTGTTTCTACAATGTTTTCAACAAGTATCTTTCTGGATTTGTTGTAAGCTGAGTCTTCGTTAAATGTCACTTCCCTGTTGATATTGATCTTCTTGAATCTCGGGAAATATATTCTGTAAGCCTTCAAGCTTTCAGTATATTCCACAAATATACCCTTCTTTTGTGAAGGATCTAAATTCGTCCTCTTTTCTTTCGGAATGTGTATGTACACCAGGCAACAAAACATTCTGAGACGGCCGACTTCTGGTTTCTTGCCAGAGAAGATTTCTTCTGGTGTTTTGTTCTCAAGTACTCTATTGAGAGTACAATTGTACATACACAACTGTCCTAGTAGTTTCTTCCCATAGATGCATAGGAAGATCTTGATCATGAAGCATTGCCTTTGCCGCTTCCATGATCGTTATATTCTTCCTTCCTGCAACTCCATTTTGTTGTGGATTATATGGAGTGGTCAACTCCCTCTTAATCCCTGATTCTCTACATAATTCCTTGAATTCATTTTATGTGAATTCTCCGCCATTGTCTGATCAAAAGGTCTTGATTTTCTTCTCTGTGTGGTTCTCGATCAAGGCTTTGAATTCCTTGAACTTACTGAATACTTCACCCTTGCTTTTCAAAAAATATATCCATGTATTCCTAGAAAAATCATCAATGAAATAAACATAATTTACATACCCACTTAATGAACTGGATGACATCGGGCCGCATACATTGGAGTGGATAATTTCCAAGATTCCTTTTGCCTTGCTCTCGCTACTTGGAAATGTCTTCTTTGTGTTCTTTTCCTTCGCACATCATTTGCAAACGCCTTCATGCTTTGTCTGTATTTTTGGAAGACCTTCAACATCTTTGCTTGCAAGTGGTAGTGCCTTATAGTTCACATGTGCAAGCCTTCTATGCCAAAGTTCACTTGACTCTACCGAGTCATGGACCAAAGCTTGTTCTGGTTGGCCCTTTAATTTGTATAAGCCTCCCTCTTGTTCTCCAATAACTACTGCATCATCTATGGTCTTTCCCTTTGGCCACATAAAGACGTGGCCATCTACAAATGCGACCCTCATACCGTTTGCATCCAATGTAGATATGGAGAGAAGATTCTTCTTTAGTCTTGGTACAAATAAGAGATCGTTCTTCATAGATTTTCCTGATTCTAGCTTATAGGAAGCTTCACCACTTCCTTTTGTAGGATAATGGTAGTCATCCCCAAGTTTCACTTTATGGGGTGACTCATGTTCGGATAGTTTCACAAAGGATTCTGTAAATCCCGTCATATGTTTGGAAGCCCCACTATCTATGAGCCAATTATTGCTTTCATGTGTAACAGTTTCTGTGAGGGCAGAAATCAAAACCTACTCTGCATCACTTGAAGAATCTTCACTTTCTTTTTTGACTCTCTTCCTTGGAGGTTCATCATCCTTTGCAGTGTGAGCATGATGTCTTCTTTTGTTGTTCTTCTTTTGGGAGCCTCCTCTATTTTTGGGACAATTTCTGGTGATGTGTCCTTTCCCGTCACATGTATAGCATTTGACACTAGATAGATCTCTGTTAGATCTTCTAGGGTTATCTTTCTGATTCTAGTGTGAATGCTTACCTTTCTTGGAATGATAGTGGTCTCTTCTAATTTTCTTGGTGTGTGTTGTGAGAGCTTGATCTTCATTTCCCATCTTTTCTTCTGGAGCTACTATTCGAGCTTCTTCTTGTGAGCATTCCTCCCACAGCATACTGAAAGTGATTAACTTTCTTCTAGCACAAATCCCTTGAATGAAGGAGTCCCATGACCTAGGGAGACCATTCAGGGTGGTCATCACAATTTCTCCATTCTCTAATTTTTTTTGCAGCTTCAAGTTGTTCTTTGATTTGAGAGACCCTTGTAAAGTATGACTGTATGGTCTCTGCACTCAAGATCTTCACATTCTTCAACTGATTTCGTAAAGTCATCTTTCGATTTATATTCTTCCCTTCAAATAGTTTGGTCAAAGAATCAAACATCTCTTTAGGTGTCTTTAAGGTAGACACATCTGGTATAAGGTGATCCTTAATAGAATCAACACTGATCCTCTTGGCCTTGACCAAGTTCTTCTTGTGTAAGGCCTTAGCCTCATCTCCCTCTGGAACTAGAACCTCTCCACTTATGTAGGTATCCAATTCATTTTCTTCAAGAACAAGTGAGATCCTATACTTTCATGCTCGGAACTTATCGTCTCATTCAAGCTTTTCATCAATCTTGGTGTGATGAGACATATTTAATGAGAACCTCAAATGGAAAATATAAGAGATTTAGATCTTACCAATTTGAGATGCCCGAACTGGATCTGGAGTTGATCTTTTGCAGTGCTGATTTTCTAGTTCAGGGTCAAATTAGGGTTTGGCTTTCCTGGAGTTCTAGCCAACCAAAAATTTCGATCTTGGTCTCTAAATTTCGATTTTGAGGAGGAGAGCAATCTTATGTTGGGCTCACTCAAAAATTCCCCTTCTGTGAAAAGCCCTAATTTCCCACAGTAGTGACTGGTCAAAAACTAAAAATGCCTGGAATCAGATTCTGCTTCGATAGGAAGATGCACCCTTCAATGGAGAGTTAGCCTAGCCTCCTTTTGCTGATGATCTGTGGAGAGAAACCCAAAAATTAAGAAGCCCTAGCTTCTGTAGCTGCACAGTGTCTTCTTGTCAGGTTAGCTTTGATACCATGTTATAATTTTATCGTTTAATCAATATGATCTAGGATCTTATCTGAGAAAATAACATGCACAACAATAATCACAAGAGATAAGAGACACAAAGATTTCTCCTCAGGGAAACCATAAAGGAGAAAACCCCGCAACTTCCTCCGAGACAGAATGAGCACCAATAGCAAAAGTAAAACCCCAGAGTACAAAGATGATCTTCGATAGTTGTTATCTCTCTCACTTGTGCGGGATACTTCTCTCTCACTCATGCGCTATTGTAGAGTGTATGTGTGTGTCAAATAGAGAGTCTCACTCTCTATTTATACTTAATTTCCACTTGACAATTACCCTACATGGCCAACTTCTCTAGGAGAGTCTAATAACCCTAATATGACTCAACTGTGGGGTCTAATGCTCCGACTTACAATGGAGGGTTAACCTGAATTACTTTACATGACTTTATTATATTAATGACTCTCCCAATCGGAGGAACACACATCTCTATCGGGGTACAATAAAATACAATAAGAAATATACAAGTGAATACATTCCGAAGTTACCAATACATCAACACACATATCTAACAAAAGGACATCAAAATGCATTGGAGGCAGACACTTCCATCCTTCCTTGTTCAAAATGAAATGCAACTAACTCAGCAAGAAAGAACAACAAGTGCAATGCGTGTGTAACAAAAGATGCCGAACTGAAATGAAACTAACCCAGCAACCCACCTACCCTAATCATGATAACTGAAAATGGTCAATTGAAATCATACCACCAATGTAGCCATCCAAGCATATCATTCATGCCAGACCTTCTTCCTTTTCCTTTAGAGATAATACAAGACAAGATCTCATCAATGATAACATTTGTACATACCAGTATCTTTGCTTGAATGGAGACATAATGATGATTGAATAGGGGAACCTAGAAGCCTTGAAATTCTTGCCATGGAGAATGATTACTTTCAAAAGCTTTATCTATCGAGGTCTATAATGGGCTCAAATAGACACTATCCTCATCATGCCCCTGTTCTTTGAAATCATTTCGCATGGAATTGGCTATCTGATTATGGACTTGGGGTATCATTTGCAAAGATAATCCTTGGTGCACTGAATGCAATATGCCCTTGCACCTGTTTAAACATTCTTTTGGATATGCAAGCATATTGTTCATATTCGAATAATCATGTTATCGTCCCCAATAATCCTTAAAAATTTGAAATTCTCATCCACAAGATTCATATCTCCAAATTTTATGTGGAAAGATAAACAACAAATATCATGGAAAGGAGAAGTAAGTACTATGTCTGTCCACATACCTATATCAGTTCTGTGGAAATGTGGCACTGAGAACTTACCAGTACTGGATAAAAAAGGATTCTCAACTTCTTCCATAGTTAAGAAAAATTGTTGGGAATGATAATCTGGGCTTGCCATCGGTTGAATAACTACAAAAGAACTCTTTATATAGCATAATTCAATGTGTTCGATGCTGGATAGGTGCAATTGAGTTGATCCCAAGGAGATGTAGAGTCCTAAATTTTCAAACCCTTTATCATATTGAGATATCTGCATATGGCAATCATCAACATGAGTGATAGGATCCGCATCCTTAGGTGCTTCATCAAATATAATTGCAAAAGGATTTGTCCAATCTTCATTGGCACCACCAGGAGAAAGAACAGTCATATCATCTTCAATTGTGACTTCAATATCCTTCCTCGTGGTGATCAAGACATCTTCATCTAGATCTGTGTAATAATCTGGCTTGAAATGATCCATAGTGACTTCTTGTTCTTCTGTTGACGACGGAAATTTTTTTTATTGACTTCTTCAAAATATGTGCAACTGGATAGCTCTGAGATAATATTGCTCGATCTTGAAGAATCATATATTAGTGGACCCATGAACTTCCAATAATTATCATCTTCAAGAATCTCGTCATTCCCTTCTAGGAGGCCCAAGATATCATAAGAAACCATAACATGATGATAAGGATAACTCACCACTTTTTTTTATATAATTTCAGTTTCTTCAACGAAGGCTTCTTGGTCTTCTTTCCTAGAAGCTATATCATTTTCATTTTTGAGAGAACCTTCATCTTCAGACACAAGGTCTTGAACAATAGTTTCTTCAAGCAAGCCTTGATCTTCATCAAGAACTTCTTCGTCAAGTATCGCCTCATGCTTTTCTGGTACCTGCTCAACATTATCCACATGTTCTTCCTTCTTGAGAAGGGAAGTTATGATTTCCCAAACTTCGTTATCAACATGGGGATCACACTCATTGCAAAATGCCTCAACCAGTTGTAAGAGGGAAGATATCCCCTTAGGAGGAAGTTGTTGGTCACTGTAATTACCTATTAATTAACAAACATAGTGCTCAATATAAATTGTCAACCCAGGGAAGTCTGGTTATTTCAAAGGTAATCAAGCAAAATATATGCATAAACATTCAGTAACTGATCAATCAACTAGGATTCGCCAAATCTATCTAATTACTAAGTCTATGCTCTGCTCAACCAAACTTCAAACTCTAATCCAATGGCCAAGAGATTAAGAAAGTTCACAACTCTTCTACTGTATCAATTCTGGAAATGACTTTTCAAAAATGAAAGAACTAAATTGCTTTTGCAAGAAGTTAAATCCTCAATTATCATCATCAAAAGTTATCCAATCCACGATTGCAATACCTAACCATAAAAGAAATCAATCTTCTTGTTCTATAAATCCTTATGCCATCGACTAGTTCAACAGTTTATGGACAAAAATAAATAATGAGAAAATGCATTAGCAGAGCACATGTGTAACAACTATAATCAGTAACACTTACAACTCAAAAGGTTATGTAATTGCAATACCACACAAATAAGAATAAAGGAAATACGCAATTAATTAACTTAGCACCTCTGAGAGAAGGTGGGCCCTTGCCTTTTAACAGAGACATTGTTAAGCACTACCAGAAATCAGTACACAACAGATCAGGAAAATTACTGCCACTTTCATTAATAGAATGAAATTCGATTACAGATTCCTTCCACCACTATTACAAGTTCTTTCGAAAATAAGACTAACCTCTTTTGGACCATCCCGTCTTCCTATAAATACTAGACAAGACAATTCAGGTCCTCTTAATTCGGGCAACCATGAAGATCAAAGATCTTCAGGCTGTCGAATCAATACTTCATAAATAGGGACAATTACATTCATAATTACATTGAGATAGACTTTGTTTCACGGACATTAATGCCTCAACGATCTAAACTGATCCAATACCAAGTGAGTTTCAGCTGGCCACGTGGATGGATAACTCGAGCTACTTCCACAACGTTCAGAATCGGAACCCTAAAAGGTGGAACTGCTTGCCATGTGCTTCTTTATCCACATGTACCAACAAGATGATACACCCGGATTCCCTGTGATCTCAATTACTTTCAGCAATCTGTCACAAATCAAGTTAATTAGGAAGCAAATTCATAAACACAGACAAACTTTAGGCATTAATATAACAAAGTAATAACATATTATACCTGCTTCAAGATCATGCTTTTCTTTAGGAAAAATATAAACTTGGTTACGTTAATAAGGAAGAACAAGGAAAAATGATCATAAGAGAAGTGAGCAAAAAGGGGCATTTTTGGCGCCCAACATATCCCCCCAACTATCCAGTTGCATGTCCTCATGCGACAACTTCTCGTTAATCTGAATCTGAATCTAAATCAAAACTTTTCTTGTGGAAGTTGGTAAGGTTGAAGGAAGGTTCAGGCTTATCTACCAATTTTATATACCCATGACAGGCAACTAAATTTTCCCAACACTTCTTCGCTGCCCAACACTTAATCTCGAATTCAAAGGGAAGACATCATTTTTCCCATACACCAATTCATAAGGATAAAACCTTGTGGTGTTGCGCCATGTGGTTCGATATGCCCATAATTCTTTAGAAAGTCTTTCAGCCCAATCTCTATGATGACTCTTCACAGTCTTTGTGAGAATAGCTTCAATAACTTTACAGTGTACTTTCCACTTGAACATTGGATTGTGGGTGATATGGTGAAGTTATCCTGTGCTGGATATGATATTTCCAAAAGAGGGCTTCAATTTTATGAGATACAAAATGTGGTCCCCCATATGTGACTATCTCCTAAGGCACTGCAAAGCGAGTGAAGATTTCTTCAAACAAGAAATCTACAACGACTTGATTAGTAGCTCTCACCAGGGTTGTGGCCTGCACCTATTTAGTCATAAAATATGTGCAAACCAGAATGTAAACCTTTTGTTTGGAAGGAGGGTTGATTGGCCCTATAAAATCCAGGGCCCATCTATCGAAAGTTTCAACCACCAATTGTGGTTGAAGTGGCATCTCATCCAATCTATTAGGTTGGCCCATCCTTTGGCAGCTATCATAGAAGCTTGCACATAATTCCTTGCATCCTGAAACATAGTTGGCCAGAAGTAGCCCATTCTTGATACCTTGTGTCCTGTCCTTTTATAATCAAAGTGCCCCCCGCAAGGCTCGTCGTGACAAGCCTTTAGGATACTATGGATTATGTCTTCCCTTACACACCGCCTAATTTCCAAGTATAACCTGATGTAAAAGAGGTACCCTTATATCCAACAGTACCTAGCACTCTGTTGTACAATCCTTCTTCTTCCCTTTTTTGATAAATGCGATGGAAGCTTCCCTGCAACAAGATAATTAGCAATGTCTGCATACCATAGTGAGTGAACTGAACTGCAAATAGAAGTTCATCAGGAAAGAAATCCTCAACAGGTGAATTATCACCATTATTGGTTAGTCGAGAAAGAAAATCAACAATAACATTCTCTATCTTGGTCTATCAATAATAGTGATGTCAAATTCTTGTAGCAACAACAACCACCTAGTCACCCGAGCATTACTTTCATGTTTATTCATTAAATACCTAATAATCGAGTGATCGGTATGCACAAAGGTAGGGTACCTGATAATATAGTGCCTGAATTTGTTGATGGCGTAAATGACAACAAGGAATTATTTCTTTGTTACTGTGTAGTTGAGTTCAATAGGAGCCATATCCTTACTGATATAGTAGATAGCATATGGATTGTGATCTTCTTGTTGTCCTAACACAACCCCAATGGCAGTATTTGAGGCATTAGAAAAAATGTGTAAAGGCAAGGCCCAATTAGGCCCACATGGGATAGGTGTTGTAGATAATATTTTCTTTAATTATGCAAACATTATCTGACATGCATATGTCCAATTGAATTCAACATCTTTCATTATTAAGGTAAATAGAGGAAATGCTATCTTAGAAAAAATTTCAATAAAGCGTCTATAATAACCAGCATGTCCAAGAAAACTACATACCTCCTTCTGCTTTCAAGGAATATGGATGTTCACAATTACCTTTATTTTAGCAAGGTTCACTTGTATTCCTACAACAGATATGGAATGCCCAAGAACTATTCCTCTAATCATAATCATGTGACATTTTTCAGTGCTGAGGGACAAGTGAGTTTGTTCACAACATTTTAATACCTTCTCCACATTTTCCAAAGCCTCATCAAAACTACTACCATAAGGGGTGAAATCATCCATGAAAATTTCCATACAGTCATTAACCATCTCAGAAAAGATTCCAATCACAACTAGTTGAAATGTAGCCGGTAGGTTGCATAATCTAAAAGGGAGCACGATGTATGCAAAGGTCCCCCAAGGACACGTGAAAGTGGTCTTGTCTTGGTCGTCAGGGGCAATCTGGATATGATTATACACACTAAAGCCATCTAATAAAAAAAAGAATTCTTAAATGGAAAAGGGAAAAGGTCTTTTTGTGTACCTTTATTAAGCTCTTGGTAATCCACACAAAGGCACCATTTACAGTTTTTCTTAGGCACAATTACTAAGGGAGAAACCCATTCACTATCTAAAATGGGATAAATAAATCCCGCCTTTAAAATTTTCTGAATTTCATCTTTCACGATGTCTCTCAAATTTGGATTCATTCTGCGTTGAGGTTGACATATGGGTTTGCAATCATTTTTAATGTAAATGTGGTGAATACATAGATCAGAGGGAATACCTCTCATGTTCGTGTATTCCCACTCAAAGTCTCCCTTATGTTGTTTCAATAGTGCAGTCAAACGTTCCAACTCGTCAAGTGCTAGATTGGGATTAACATTCAAGGTTCTTCTAGGCTCAATCTCTATTGGGACACTCTTCAAATTCTCAATTATGGGAACAATTTCAACATTTTTAACTAGGACCTCCTTGGTAAGTTCTTCTTGCTCAAGTTTACTCATGGAACTGTCCAGGATCTGATATGCATGTGGGGTATCTGTCATTGGCTCACTAATAAAACTGTTGATAGTTTCATCTTCGGTTTCATTTTTAAAATTCAAGGCCCTCCCTATAGTCAGAAGAGGCTAGGTTCTTTCTTCCTCTTCTACGTCTACCCAAAAAGGAGTTTCAACATCTAAACTTGGTTTAGATGGAGGATAAAGGGTCAAACTTTTCATTTCAGTTCCATCATATATTGTCATAGATCCTGATCTATAGCTAACATATGCATCTCCAGTGGCCAACCAAGGTCTTCCCAAAATGAGTGGATGCCCCCCCAACTGATATTTGGGCTACAAAACAAGAAAATTTGCGGGATATTCCCATGAATCAACAGAGTCTAACAATTCATCCAAAATCCCCCTAGGTTTAATCGTGGCTCTATCATCCAATTCTAATACCGTGGGGTTGGTCTGAGATTAGTGAGTCTCAATTTCTTTATAATCTCGATAGTCATCACATTTAATGTTGCCCCCAAATCAACTAAAACATTGGGGATTTTAGTAGACCCAATATGCACTGTAATGTGGGATTTCCTTGATCGTCTTATTTAGCCAAAGGAATTTTTCCCATCATTAATTTAGACAATTTCCCCACCACATGAACTGTAAGAGGATCCTTAAGCTTCCTTCATGGTTTCTTCACATATAGGTCTCTAAAAGTTTTAGCATAAATGGGTACATCATGCAGGGATTGCAATAATGGGATCTTAACATAAATCTTTTTCAATTCCACAAGAAGGTTAAAACATGGTTTCTCTGCTTCTTTCTGTAAGGCTAATCGACCAGGGTATGGTGGAGTTCTTAAAATTTGTACATGGGGATTTTTACTGTGTGTCTTGGTCGGTGTTTCATCAAGTGTAGCATCCTCAGGAATGGGGATTGTTGTACCGATTGGGATTTCCACCTATTTAGTCATTCTTTCTTTAGTAGCAGGGGATGGAACATCCTCAATGACAATACGTTCTACCACCCTCCCAGATCGTAGATGTAATTCATTACACGAGATAGGAGGGATAGAGTATGCTGGAATGTTTAATGTTTCAACTTATTGCATTTCCTTATTGCTGGGGTTAGGATTTGGTTGAGCAGACAACTGAGGCTGTAGTCGTACATTAATTAGTGCAGTGTTAGCAAGGAGTTGTAGTTGCGGTTGTTGATACCGTGGGTGAGGGAATTGATTCCCTGGGTAAGGATTTCTCTAGCTTGGAGACCAATGAGTCGGTTGGTTTGGCTGAGGTGACCATGACATCCATGGTGTAGGATATTTCATTGTAGGTTGAGTGGATGGGTTCCATTGAGTGTTAAGACAAGAATATTGTGGAGGAAATTGATTATTCATATTATTCCAAGAATTAAAAGATGTGGCAAGATCTGGATTCATACCTGGAGCACGAGGTTGCCATGGATTCTTCTGTGAAATGAAGTAAGCTTGTTCCACGCTTGCACTTGATGCCTGAAGGAATGCCTTAACTTTTGGCAGTGAGGGGTAGTCCTTGTTATTGTGATCCAAATCACATAGACCGCATACCTCGACCTCGGCAAGGGGGAATTCTCTTAATGGATGCTTCTATCTGCATTTCACACAAAATATATCCAATTCCAAATATTCCACGGCCTATCTATGCTTTTCTTTTAAAAAATACAATTGTGAGGAAATAGAACTCATCATATCAGTCTTAAATTTTTTGAGAAGACTACCTATTTCTGCTCGCATAGCTCCACCACTTGCTGACTTTTGTGCTCTCGTAAGGACATCTCGGTCTCTTGTGCTAGTTATAGAAGACCCTCTAGAGTATCTTCAACACAAATACACAATATGATCAAAATATTCCCTTGAGATGTCCCCCCTTCCCAACAGATTAAGCATATCCAGTCAATCTTCTCTAATTCCTCGCAATAAGATGATTTTGAGAACATCCTTTCCAATATCATCATGACCAGATATTTGTAAATTGTATAGAAGTCTTTCTACAAAGTCCTCCAAACTTTCATCCTCCTTTTAAACCATTTTAAAAAGTTCTTCCCTCCTATCCTTCGTTCTGCAATAATCCTAGTATTTAGCAAGAAATACTCATTTCATTTGGTCCCATGTTGTAACAATCTCACCACCCAAACTCATAAATCAACATAGGGCATTTCCCTTTATAGTAGTAGGAAATAATTTTAACTTTTTTTCACTGGTGGTATAATCATAAATTTGGAAGACAATGTCAAATTCAAAGAGAAACTCATCTGGATCTTTAGTAGACTTACCATAAAAAAATGGGCAATACTGAGGGTGAAATGTTCTTCATGGGAGCCACACCGCCTGTTTGTCGAATGGGGAATTCAAGTGTAGCAATTGTTTCTCCATGTTGATCATTACCATTGTCCCATGTCTCCTCTTCATGATCATTAGGGTGCCTCCAATGTTCTTTGTTCTCTTCATTATTCATGATTCCCTTGTTCTTATGCTCTTCTCTCCTTCTTTCTTCCTACAATCTATGTCGATAATCCAACCACTCGTCCTTGGTTACTTCCTACTAGTTAATTCGATAAAATTCCTCTAGATTCCTTGCACCCACAACACTCCCCTCATCTTCTGGAGGCTGCTTCTCATAAGTGGGAGTTAAATCTTCTGTTATCTTCTCCACAGTTGATATTGATGATTCAAGCTTAGGAAGAATAGAGATTCCTATTCCCAAATATGTTCGCGGAAATAAAATTCCAGTAGAGGAATCAACTATGGCGATCAGTTCATCAATAAATGTTTCCCTTCCTAGACCTAGATTACTACCACGACCTATTCCACCTGCAAAGTTAGCACTTTGGGGATTTCACGTTCTTTTCTTTTTGTATTCATGCAAGATTAAATAATTGTACCTTGTTTTTGGGGTAGGAACCCCTTCAGTCTGTTGAAGGATGCACAGATCTTCACTACGTCTTATCATCCTTGCAACCTCCAAAATCAAGATAGCTAAAGAAATCAAACTAATAAGCTACAATCTATGTCTACCAATTACCTTCCCCGACAACGACGCCAAAATGTTGGTCACTGTAATTACCTATTAATTAATAAACACAGTGCTCAATATAAATTGTTAGCCGAGGGAAGTCTGGTTGTTTCAAAGGTAATCAAGCAAAAATATATGCATAAGCATTCAGTAATTGATCAATCAACTAGGAGTCACCCAATCTATCTAATTACTAAGTCTACGCTATGCTCTCTACTCAATCCGACTTCAAACACTAATATAAGTGCCAAGAGATTAAGAAAGTTCACAACTCTTCTATTGTATCAATTTTGGAAATGGTTGTTCAAGAATGAAAGAGCTAAATTGCTTTTTCAAGAAGTTAAATCCTCAATTATTATCATCAAAAGGGATCCAATCCACGATTGCAATGCCCAACCATATAAGAAATCAATCTTCTTGTTCTGTAAATCCTTATGCCATCTACCAGTTCAATAGTTTATGGACATAAATAAATAATCAAAAAATGCAGCAACATAGCACATGTGTAACAATAATAATCAATAACACACTTGCAAAGAGAAACTATGCATTATTCAATTGACTGTTTCAACAAACCAAGAAAAGCTATAATTGAAGAATCTCAGACTTAATGTTCACACTGTTTCAGAAACTTAAAAGGAAATCTAATTGCAATTCCACACAAAACATAATAAAGGAAATTAGCAACTAATTAACTCGGAACCTCTGAGAGAAGGTGGGCCCTTGCCTTCTAACGGAGACGTTGTTAAGCACTACCAGAAATCAGTACACAACAAATCAGGAAAATACTGCCACTTTCATTAATAGAATGAAATTCGATTACAAAATCCTTCCACCACTGTTACAAGTTCTTTTGAAAATAATCCTAACCTATTTTGGACCATCCCGTCTTCCTATAAATACTAGGCAAGACAATTCAGGCCCTCTTAATTCAGAAAACCATGAAGATCGAAGATCTTCAGGATGTCGAATCAACACTTCATAATAGGAACAATTACGTTCATAATTACATTGAGATAGACTCTGTTCCCTGAACATCAATGCCTCAATGATATAAACTGATCTAGTACCAAGTGAGTTTCAGTTGGACGCATGGATGGATAACTCGAGCTACTTTCGCAACGCTCTAAATTGAAACCCTGAAAAGTGGAACTGCTTGCCACATGCTTCTTTATCCACGTGTATCAGCAAGCTGGTACACTTGAATTTCCTGTGGTTTGAATTACATTCATCAATCTGTCACAAATAAGCTTAGTTAGGAAGCAAATTCATAATCACAAGCAAACTTTAGGCATTAATATAACAAATTAATAACATATTATACTTGCTTCAATATCATGCTTTTCTTTAGAAAAATTTGTGACTTGGTTACGTTAATAAGGAAGAACAGGGAAAAATGATCACAAGAGAAGTGAGCAAAAATGGGCATTTTTGGCACCCAACATAAGTCTATCATATCAGTTGTTGGTGTTTTGATTACCTCCCAAACCAAGGGACATTACAAATAATCTCATTCTAATATCCTCGTTTGTGATACCCCATGCCATAATGAATTCTTTGAACTTCATAACGTGCTCTGCAACTGTATCTTCACATTCATGAGATTTTGGGATGGACTTCAGACAAGCAAGTTTGTCTATCTTAGGATATCTTGGTTTGTTCAAGAAATCTATCGGATCAAGGATCCCCATATCTTCTTCTTAGTAATAGTCGAGATTGATTTCTTTGAATTGTACTTCCTTAATTTTATTTCCCCAGTGAACTCACTTGATATGATCTGTGGGGTTAGACTTTAACAAAAATATTATCAAAGACAAAACAAAACTTACCTCTTGGCCTTCTTGTAGAGTAAGTATTTAGATTTTCTTCATTAGGAGTCGCTAGGAGAGACCTAGATCAAGTTGGATTAAATAAATCTCACCAAAACACAAAAAAAGAACGTACCTGAATAATGGAGGTTGTTTTTGAATTCTTCTTATTGATTGGAGTTGCCAGATAAGTCCTGCAGGATTACTCTGTGAAGAAACATGGATATAATGATGTTAAAAAACTTACCTCAAGACTTATCAATTGTCTTTCTTACCAAGGCGGGACCACAGATAACCACCTTAATTGTCTTTAGAGGTCCCTACGAACAACACCAAAAATGTTACCATTCAAGCTAGCAGCCTAAGTTCTTTGTAGCACAACTTGAAGTACTTGCCAGTAAATGAAAATCATATGAGAGGGTTGGACTACTATCACCTTTTTCTAATCTTGTAACTTCTTCGGGATCAAATGTTGTCCCAAGGGGAGATCCCTTAGTGATACCTATCGACACCACACACCACTACCTCCAACAACCTCAAGATGAGATCAATGTCTTTAATGGAGTCATATAGAAAGCATACTTTTAGAGTAAATATACAAAGCCATAGTAACCTATTCCAACCAATAAAGTTCAATGAAAGAGATCATTTCAATGTCAATTCTATGGAATTCAATTATTGAGGTAAATAGTAGTAAGTGTTAGCATTCAACAAGTGTAATTAATAGTAATAATCAACATTATTAACATTTTAATAGATATTTCCTTCACAACCCTTTGAGAAATAAATATCAGTACTTGAACTCACAGTAGAAAGCAACGATTATCAGTATGAGATGGAGGAAACTAGCCCAAGGCAGTTTAGAGTTAGAAATCTAGGCCGAAAATTTTGGTCATAAAATTTAGGAGGCCGAAATTTTAGGATCCTTAGATTTTATGGTTGATATTTTAGGACCGAGACTTTATAGCCAAATTTTAGGATGCAGAAATTTTTGGGGCCGAGACTTTAGGGACGAAATGTTAAGGCCCAAATTTTAGGCCCGATATTTTAGGACCAAAGTTTTAGGGTCGAGATTTGGCCAAAATTTTAGGTTGCCTAATTTTTTGTGATTTTTAGATTTTAATATTTTTTAGGGTTTATATATATATATATATATATATATATATATATGATTTTTTAGGGCTTTTTGTCATAAATATGAAACTAAAAGACACTAAACTAACAAACAAACAAGAAAGGTTAAGTTTTAGATAAAGGGACAAGAGAAGTGGATTTGATTTCAAATCCCGAGCATAACAGGTTTATGATCAATGTCCCTCTAGGATAGCTAATTAGGGATTCCTACAACAACCTCAAGAATTCGTGGTAGGATCCTAAGAAGAGCAAAAGTAGAGATATAAGGCCCAATCACAAGAAAAACTCCTTCAAGAGGAAATTTTTCCACCATACAAGTTGACCAAGTATAGATAAGAAACCCTACCCTAGCAAAAAGAATGCACTAGCATAGCACCATTCAATCAAAGCTAAAGATAGACTTACTAATATTTAACAAAGAATGAACAAATATGAAGCATAGATCATCCCTTGTGCATGAGTTCTTCCAACCATCCAAGCATTAATAAGAATGTGACAGAGAAACCCTAAAAAATCATTCCACTTTCACTTTTCAAGCCAAGAGAAGATACTCCAAGAGGTGTGCATCACATAGAGAGCCCATATAACAAGAGAAAGAGAATAAACATAATTTGATCCCAAGCCTTGTTAGTTTACAATGAGTGAGATAGGTTATATTTATAGCCTTCTCACATGAATGTTTTAATTTTGAGCCTACATGTCTTTAAAATAAAATAATAATATATATATTTTTAGGGTAAATTCAACATTACAAAATAATTTTACCCCAAAAGTACAAAAATAATAAAAAAATGCTAAAATAATAAAAAAAGGGCATCACTAGATGAAATAGTCAACCAAGGGGGGCATCATGCCCCATCATGGGGAAAATATCCCAAAAACTGATATTTTCTAATTCTATGCAAAGTTACTAAAATAGCCGGGCATGCAAACTGCCATGCAAAATTTCCCTATTTTATAACTGGAATTAGGGTTAGGGCTTGTAGGATAGAATGTAACACTTACCACTGGTAGGCTGGCTGAAATGCTCTTGAGAGATTATGCATGCATCAAGAGCCGATCTGGAAATGAATTGGTACTTTCTGCCTTCGGTGATACCCCAGCAGCACGTACCCAATATCAACTAAGGGTGACGTTTTCAGTGAAGGAGGTACCCGTTGAAGCTAAGAATTTGCAAGAGTGGTAGTCGTCCAGTGCCGAAGAGGATGCCTGACACATGCGAAAGTTCTGAGGTCTCTAGGCAAGCTAGCAAATTGACTTGGATGTTTAGTTGCTCACGCCCCCCATGATCCCGAAACTGTTAATAACTGCTCCGGATGAGCAAGACTGGATCTGATAATCACCGGGTACTGGAGTATGATACCGATGATGAGAATGGTGCCTGGGTTCTGAAGGTAAACTGAGATATGAGGACCCAACAAATGATTTGGGGTTTTCCAGCTAAAAACCCTCTTATGGCTGCACACGTGCCCCTACAAACAGTCTCTGATGGATACTGGATAACTGTAAATGAATGAATAATTTGAAGAGCGGATGGTGAACCTGCATGGTTTACCCTAGATGAGACTAGGGTAGATATATCACTTTTGAAACCCCATTAGATGAAGACGTCGTCTTCAACTCCAACTGTTGTGGCCGCACGTTGTGCTGCTACTCAAGAGCTCCAAAATCATATAATAATCAAAAGTAAAGTCTCCATTCACTGTATCTTCCTTTTATAACTTTCAACAACGAAAACCCTAATTTTTGACCTAATTAGGTCACTTTAACTTCTAATTTGCAGTTGACTTGCATGCATGTGCATGGAGACTTAATCGGGTGCATGCATCATTAAATAATGCTTAGATGTCATGCATGTTGGTGGCCTTTGGCTCTGGTGGCCCTCTTCGACCCAATGGTGATATAATATTGATGCCCTATATTTTCTGTAGATGTCATCAGTCTTCAGTTGATTCCCTAACTGTCAGTACCCTCTTGAACCCACAATAATCACATAGGTTAGCGGGTTGGTCCTCAATGCCTAAGCAGAAGAGGACATTACAGTCCTCCCCACTTGAGATTGTTTTTCCTCAAGCAACTGCAAACTGAGATGCCACAATACCTGTTCTCCTTCCCATGTGGCATCCTCTGTAGGTAATTCTTTCCATTGGACGAAGTATTCTCTAATCACCTGGTTTCAGAGTTTTCTTTCTCGAGGCTGTATGATCCGTTCAGGAACCAGTATCAATAGTCCCTCATCATCTAAAGGAGGTAATTCTGTTGATGGAGAAATTTGTTGTCCAATGGTCTTTTTCAGGTTGGACACATGGAATACATTGTGAATTTTTCTCTCCTATGGCAGTTCTAGTTCATATGCCACCTCTCCCACCTTCCTAATTATTCTGTAGGGTCTGTAGAAGCGAGGTTCTAACTTTTCTGCTCCTTTCTTCTGAAGTGAAGACTGTCTATAGGGTTGGAGCTGTAAGTATACCAAATCTCCTACTTCAAAACTTCGCTCAACCCTGTGTCTGTCTACATTCAACTTCTGCTGATTCTGGGCTATCTGTAAGTTCTCTTTCAGGATTTTAAGAATATCTTGATTGTCCTGTATCCAATCCTTTGCCTTAGGAGGCCTGTTATCTCCGAATGCTAAATCTGCATAGTCTAAGGCCTCATAGCCATATAATGGCTTAAAAGGTGTATTGTAGGTAGTATTGTACCAGTACTCCCCTAAGTGTAGCCATTTAATCTAGGTTTGTTGCTGCCCTATTACATAGTTCCTCAGATATCCTTCAATCCACTCGTTAACAATCTCGGTTTGTCCATCACTCTAGGGATGATAACTCATGCTGGTAGCAAGCTCGGTCCCCACTAATCTGAATAGCTCCTGCCATAAGGCACCTGTGAATCTATTGTCCCGATCATTGACAATGGTCTTAGGTAACCCGTGTAATCTGAAGACCTCCTTGAAAAATAACTCAGCTACCTGGGCTGTGGAGTAATCGGATGATATAGAAAAGAAATGTGTGAATTTGGTCAGTCGATCAACCACGACATATAAGCAATCTCGCCCTTGGACCTTGGGCAATCCTGTAATGAAGTCCATGGAAATACTTTCCCACTTCTGTTCCGGGATCGGTAGTGGCTGAAACAACCCTGCTGGATGGATGTGCTCAATCTTGTTCTGCTGACATATACTACATTCCCGCACGTGCTGCATAAACTCCCCCTTGAGGCCCTTCCATGAGAAACTCTCTCGGATTTGCCTGTAGGTCTTCAAGAAACCCTGATGTCCTGATAGTGGAGAGTCATGTGTTGCCTGTATGATTTTCTTTCTTAAAGCTGATTCTGGGACGAGGTATATCCTGCTCTTGTAATAGATGATGTCATCGACAATTATGTACCTGTCATTTTGAATCTGTCCATCCAATAATTCGCAAACGAATTTATTTTTGGAGTATTCTACTAAGAGAAGAGACCTCCAATCTGTAGATATACTCATGAGAGAAAATGAGGCGGGTCGCCTGGATAATGCATCAACTACTATATTATTCCTACCTTTTACATATCTCGAAATCGTAGGCTTGTACTTTGCTGACCCATTTCTGTTGGCGCTCATTCAGTTCCTTCTGTTCCAAGAAGTACTTGAGGCTGTTATGATCTGTCTTGATTTTGAACTTGCTACCCATCAGGTACTGTGTAAACTTTGTGAGAGAATGTAAGATGGCTAACATTTCTTTGTCATATATGGAGTAGTGGCACTCATAGTGTTTTAGTTTTTGGCTCTCAAGTGAAATAGGGTGATGGTTTTGCATCAATACTTCTCCTAGCTCTTCTCCCGAGGCATCACATTCTACTACAAATGGTTGTCAGAAGTTTGGTAATGCTAACACTAGGCAAGAACTCATAATGACTTTCATCTCCTCAAAAGTTTTCTGTGCTAATTCTGTCCAGGTGAATGCCCCTTTCTTTGTGAGATTTGTGAGGGGTGCGGCGAATTGGGAGAACCCCTTAACATACCTTCGGTAATAAGTGCAAAGGCCTAAGAAGCCTCTCAATTCTGTGATTGTTTTTGGCATGGCAAATCCCTGATAGCTTAGATTTTTTCCATGTCAACCTGTACTCCTTTTTCACTGATTATGTGCCCTAGATACGACATTTACTTCATGCCAAATTCACACTTGGACATTTTCACATAAAGCGAGTGTTCTTCTAGAATGCTCAATACTTCGTCCAGGTGTTTCAGATGTTCCTCCCATGTTTTACTGTAAATCAGGATGTCATCAAAGAATACTAACAAAAACTTACATAACTGAACTCTGAAAGTATGGTTCATGCATGACTGAAAAGTGGCTGGAGCATTGGCAAGTCCAAAAGGCATGACCAGGAATTCATAGTGACCATAGTGACAATGGAAAGTTGTTTTACAGATGTCTTGATCCCTTACTCGGATCTGATTGTACCCCGAGCAAAGATCAATCTTGGTAAAGTATTTGGCACCCTGCAGTTCGCCCATGAGTTCGTCAATCCCAGGGATGGGATACCTATTTTTGATGGTATTTTTGTTGAGTGCTCAATAATCAATGCACATTCGCAATGTTCCATCCTTATTCTTGACCAAGACCACTGATGATGCGAAGGGGCTAGAACTGGGCCGAATGTATCCAAGCTCCAACAATTCTTTGATCGTCTTCTCGATCTCATCCTTGTATCTTTTGGGATGCCGATAAGGAGTGGTGATGACTACATGTGTCCCCTCCTCTAGTTCAATAATATGTTCAAAGCCCCAGTCTGGCGGTCTACCTGCTGGAAGGTCCCGAAATACTTTTTCGTGCTTCTGTAATAAGACTTGAATATCACCTAGGTGTTGTGTGTTGTTCTCTGGAGGTTTCCTAAAGGTGACAAAACATTTTATCGCCCATTCTATGTCATCCTGTCTGAGTACTGCCTCCATTCTTTGTGAAGAGACTGGTTTTGGGGGATAAGTGTTCATGCCCCTCAAAACTACCCGTTTTTCGTCTGGCCCCTGGAATTCCATTTTCATTGCCCGGTAGTCTGTATTATATTTTCCTATTGAATAAAGCCATTGAACACCTAATACTACATGAGTATTTTCCACATATACTACATAAAATGAATATGTAATCTGGTAGTTGCCTAATGTGACATTCAATTTTGGAATCCAATAGTTGCACTCCATGCTGGAGTTCCCAGCTACTGCTATCGTAAATCGCTCGAACTTCTCTATTTGAATACCCCTCTTGGCTACCCAAGCGGAGTCAATAAAATTGTGGGTTGCTCCCCCATCAGTCAATACTCCCACTCTGTGGCCCTGTACTACTCCTTTGACCCTGAGAGTATGGAATCTCGGTACTCTAGATAACGTAGCAATGACTCCCTCTAGTGTATCACCCTAGAGTGATTCTTCCTCTGATGCCCGTAGTTCTTATGTTGCCTCCTGCTCATAGTCATCCCCGTCACTATCTGCATACACTTCGATGTAGTGAGCCTTTGCCTTCCCAGCACATCTGTGTCCTGGCACCTATGGTTCTTGACAAGTAAAACATAATTTCTTTCGCCTCAAATCTTTCCTGGTGTCCTCATCTAACCATGTTTTCTTGGGAAAGTCTTGCTCGAAAGGTTTCTTGTCCTTGTCCCTAACTGGAAAGTTGGTTTTGAGAGGGAACATGTTCTTTGGAACTGAATCTTGGAGATCTCTGGCTCTGCTAATGGAATCCTGTAGAGTGGGGGGTTTGTAGGTTGTCACCCATCCCCGTAGTGGATCTGTTAGGGCCTCAATGAACAACATCGTCAACCTATTCTCCGACACATCTGTTACCATGACCGCTATCCTACGGAATTCTGAGATGAAGGCCTATGCACTACCTGTCTATTTGAGTTGAGCCAACTCTCTAAAATGCATCTCTGGATCCTTCCTGTCAAACCTCTCCATGAGTTTCTGAGTGAACTCACCATAGGAGTGAATGGTGTTGTGATCCAATGTCACTAATCCGTGGTACCACCACTCATGAGCCTCTCCGTCCAGGTGGAGTGTAGCCAATTTAATGGCATCTATCTCTGTCATGGGATTGAGTTGGAAGTAGGTATCCAACTTTTGAACCCATATGCTCGCTGAACCTCCGCGAGTCCCATCAAAGTTTGGGATGGTCAACCTACCCAAGGTTTTCTGCAACTCATAGTTATGATTGAATCCCTTGTTGAAATTCTTGGGCCTGTTCCTACTCTTCATGTTGTAAAAATCCGAAAAAGACAAGGCTGCATGAAACTCATCCCCTAAGTCCCTGTATTCCTGCAAATAAGCCCCAAAGGGTTCGCTAGGCTCTACCTGCATGACTGGACCTCCTACTGCATCTGCCAAGAAGTGAGGCATAGTAGGCCTGTTGGAAGGTCTGGTATATATGTGGGGTGTATTCTGTATATTGGTGTATGCAACCTTCCCACTGCTACTTGTAGACCCTCTATCTATCGATGAAGGAGATGTACTGCTGTTACCTAGTTCTAGTTTCACTGATAATCTGTTGATTGCATTAAGTACAACTTTTTTCCCTTTGGCTAAGTCTTGCAATGCAAATACTAAGTTGCGAAACTCCATCCTGTCCTCATCTTCTCCTGTTCCTTTTCCCCTGTCAGAGTGTATACTTGTTGGGTCCATATCTGAGTTGGTATCTTCTATTTGGATATCCTCAAATTCCTCTGTGTACCTACTCCTTCTTTTCCTATAGGTTACAAAAGTGTCCTCTTCTGTATTCATCTACTTCTCAATTCTTAAGCCCATAGTTGGCCAAGAAGATAGCTCTGATACCAGTGTAATATCCCAAATACTGATATTTTCTAATTCTATGCAAAGTTACTGAAATAACTGGGCATGCAAACTACCATGCAAAATTTCCCTATTTTATAGCTGGAATTAGGGTTAGGGTTTATGGGATAGAATGTAACACTTACCACTGATAAGCTGGTTGAAATGCTCCTGAGAGGATATGCATGGATCAAGAGCCGATCTGGAGATGAACTGGTACTTTCTGCCTTCATTGATACCCCAGCAGCACGTACCCAAGATCAACTAAGGGTGACGTTTTCAGTGAGATACCCGTTGAAGCTAAGAATTTGCAGGAGTGGTATTCTTCCAGTGCCGGAGAGGATGCCTGACACATACAGAAGTTCTGAGGTCTCTAGGCAGGCTAGCGAATTGATCTAAATGTTTAGCTGCTCACGTCCCCCTTGATCCTGAAACTACTCATAACTGCTCCAGATGAGCAAGACCGGATCTGATAATCACCGGGTATTGGAGTATGATACCGATGATGAGAATGGTGTCTGGGTTCTAAAGGTAAACAGAGATCTGAGGACCCAGCGAATGATTTGGGGTTTTCCAGCTAAAAACCCCCTTATGTCTCCACACGTGCCCCTGCAAACAATCTCTGATGGATACTGGATAACTGTAAATGAATGAATAATTTGAAGAGCGGATGGTGAACCTGGATGGTTTACCTTGGATGAGACTAGGAAATATATCTCATTACCGAAACTCCGTTAGCTGAAGACGTCGTATTCAACCCCAACTGATGTGGCCACACGCTGTTCTGGTACTCAAGAGCTCCAAAATCATATAATAATCAAAAGTAAAGTCTCCATTCACTTTATCTTTCTTTTATAACTTTCAACTGTGAAAACCCTAATTTTTGACCTAATTAGGTCACTTTAACTTCTAATTTGCAGTTGACTTGCATGCATGAGCATGGAGACTTAATCGGGTGCATGCATCAATAAATAATGCTTAGATGTCATGCATGCCGGTGGCCCTCTTCGACCCAATGGTGATATAATATTGATGCCCTAGATTTTCTGTAGATGGCATCAGTCTTCTTTTGATTCCCTAACTGTCAGTACCCGCTCGAACCCACATGAATCACATAGGTTAGCGGGTTGGTCCTCAATGCTTAATCAAAAGAGGACATTACAGTGCAACAACATCAAGAAGGGCACACTAGGCTAGAGGCATTAGAGGAGGGGTCTTTGGAAGCTGGAAAAGGTCCAAATGGCTGCCAGAAGGTGTGCTAATAGGGGATAACAACCCTTTACAAATTAAAGCACAAGAACCTCTGCAAGCCGATAAACAGGGATGGGCATGTGTCCCAATGGATCACCTTCAAAATCCCCAAAGATCCAACCCATGGGAATAAATCCCTACATGGTGGAGATAAACATCACACTGAAGGGGTAGTCAACAAAGCCATTAATCCAAGTACTTCTGAGAGTGAAAACAAGGGGGTACACCATGCCCAATCCAGGGGATAAACAACCTCCAAACCAAATATCCATACAATAATTCCCACTTTGGCATGTACAATCAAAAGTTTGGATCCCTTACTCTAGCCTCAAACTTGCTGGAACTCTGTAGTAGCTTTGGCATGTAACAAAGAGCATAGAAAAAACTTTTCATCCATGCATCTTGCAAGACCACACTGCAAAAAGTATTCTTTGGAATTATCAGAGGTTACATTACATCTAAGTTTTCAAAGGAAAGTCTTCTTTGGAGTTTTCTGAGGTGAACTAGAAGAACCATGCAGAATTCCTACACAACCATGGATCATTAGGTCTGCAAAATATTCTATGAAACTAATGGACAATAAAGCAAAACTACTAGACAAACTTACAATTCCAAATCTTTTTTTTGCCACCACATTATACTCAAACAATCTAAAATGTCAGTTTTGGCTAGTTTGTATTGTTAGGGAAACCATGGACTGACACTTGCCAAACAAGGGTCATAGTTACACGGCTAGGCAAGTACATGTTACACTTTCCAAGTCAACTTGGTTGGCCTCAAGACAAACAGATTTTATTTAGAAGGGAAAGACTTGGTCAATCTTGGTCAAACTTGTCAACACTAGGTGAGTTTGATTGATTTCGACCAAATTTTATTATGTTTAGCCACATTTGACCATGTTTTCTTTACGTTTTACTGTGTTTGATCTACATTTGCATATTTCATTTTAAATGTGTTGGCTCTTGAATATGTATGTACTCTTAATTTTTCAAGATATTGTTGATTTTTTCCCAAGTTTAATTGCATTGCTAAGTCTTAATCTAGTGGTTTTTCCACAAACTCTGCTTCAAGACATAAGCATAGTTTGTAGATATATAATATGATTCCTCCTCATTCATCCATCCATAACTTTTATTTTATAGTGAGAGAATGCTTCCTATATTTCATAATTGAACTATAAAAATGTGCATACATTTTATAATGATAATGAATTCAACCTCTTAACAATACTAAATTGATATGATTTTACATAGCATCGGAGTCAAAAACATCATATGAATCATAATTGAATTATTTTTTTATTTTTTCTATAAAATACATTTTTAATACAACCCTTCATTAGAGAGAATTTGAGGTCAAAAATGGGCTTCAAAAGGACCAAAATATACTATAAAAATCAACCAATTACATTCTAGTAGATGACATCATCCCCCATGGTTGAGGTGGCATTGCATGAGTTAAGAATGCTTATTTGCCACATTTTCTATGGTGGATGAAAACACATAGTTAGCCAAGGTAGTGGTACAAGTACTTTTAAGTCATAAAGTGAAGTACTCACAATAAAAGTCATTTCACACTTTCTCATAAAATAATATTATTGTTATTTTCAAGTAAAATACTCACAATTCACTTTCTCATAAAATAATATTATTGTTATTTTCAAGTAAAGTACTCATAATTCATAAAAATGCATTTTCACACTTTTTTATAAAATAATATATTGTCATTTTCATGTTTTTTAATTTTAAATTATATAATCACTCAATTGTATTTAATATCATAATGTCAAGCTAATATATATATATATAATCTTGTACTTTTAAAATAAATTAAATTCATGAATGATATTTATATGAAAAAAAATATGTTAGTTATGCATATAAATTAAATTAATTTTTGTTTAATTTTATTTACAAGTTCAAGACAAATAAATGCTAAAGGACAATAAATTTTTGGGAATTTACAAATAATCTTAGTCACATCATTGTAGAGTTATTTTATTAATTTTATTTATAGTCAATTTAGAAAAGTAACTCAACCATGTTTATTTATATTGTGCATAAAAAGTAGTGTAGGAGGTGAGTTGTCATATATACATACCCCATAAAACCTCTAACTCATAATATATTAATATATCTTATATTTTTGTAGTACATCTCTTAGGAGGCCCATTTTTGACCTCAAATTCTCTCTAATGCAACTTTACATTTTTCTTGAATATTATAAAAGAGAACACTTCCAAAATAAAAAGTAAAAATAAGCATTAGGGGAATTTTGTGGTAAAAAATGGACCTCCAAACAAAAAATATAGTATCAAAATTCACTTTAAAAGAACCAATCACATTCTAGAAGATGACATCCTCTATAATAGTTGAGGTGACATTGGTTGAGTTAATGATGTTTATTTGTCAAATTGTAAATGGTGAGTGAAGACACTTAATTAAGTATATCAATGTTGCAAGTAAAGTACTCATTATAAAAATAGTACTCATAGATTATTTTTGAATATAATATAAATGTACTAAAGTACTCTCAAAGTACTTAAAAATAAAGTACTATTTATATTTTAATATAAAATAAATTACAAATACAAAAAACACTAAATATTTTATTTAAATGCAATTATTTTCTATATTTCAATATAAAATAAATTACAAATATAAAAAAAGTAAATGCTTTATTCAAAATTAAAACTATGTACGTACTTTTTCAATATTTAAAATATATATGAAATATTTATTTAAAATCAAAATCACTTAACATCTTATAATAAAAACAGTTTAATGATTAATAGTTTTTGTGTTTTGTTTTTCAATACTTATTATATATAATAATCTATTATAATTATTATTTAAATATAAAAATATATATATTTATTTAAAAATATTATATTATAATAAATTACTATATATATATATATATATATATATATATATATATATATATTCTCATCCGATTGAATTTTAATATTGATATTTTTTTTTTAAATTAGGTATTATTCAAGGTTCATATTTTACTATCAATTTTTAACTTTTGGAACACCTACATCTATAGTAACATAAATTATACATATACATTCAAGTTACAAAAACCAAATACATACATAAAATCCTAATGTAGCTATTTAAATGAACTGTTATATCATAATAAGATATTATATTATTATAATTTTTATTACATATAATAATAATGTTTATTACATATAATCTCATTTGTTTAATATTAACTCAACTTTTTCGTGGTAGAAATTTATGTATTATTCCTTCATCTCAATATTAACACTTTTTTTTAATTTATTTTACGATGTTATTAATTATTGCATTAAAAATAATATATAATATACATAATATATATCACAAATAATATATATCACAAGAAACTATTAAAAATGAGCTTACACATTATTTTGAAGGTGTATTAAAAAGATGAAAAATAAATTTAAAAAATGTTTTTTTTTTTAATTTATAGTTTTATATTTATATTTTAAAATAAATTTTTATTTTTAATATATCTATATAAGAAATGACAATTTATTTATTTAAATTTAACTTTATGTTTAAAATTCAAAATTCAAAATTTATAGTTATAAACATATTGTGAATATTGAAAAAGTAACTTATGTTTCAAATTTCAAAATTAATATATTTTATTTTATGAATAAATTACTTTATAAATACATTCATGATATTATATTTAAAAGTAATTTATGTACTCAAAAGTATTTTACTTTTAGTCATATCAATCATATTATATTTGAAAGTAATTTATGTACTTAAAAGTACTTTACTTTTAGTCATATCAAAGATGTATTTTTATTTGTTTTATTTTAGATTTAACCATAGTTGTATTGGTTATAGTGTAAGAAATGAGTTGTAAATATACCTTCCCCACAAAATTTTTAACTCATAATATTTTATTATATCTCTTATGAGGTCCATTTTAAAACTCAAAATTCCCGTAATGGTTGGCAGTTCATAAAGTACTGAAGTGGGTCTTCGAGGGTAACTAGGGTTTCATGGTGGCGATGAAGCTCCCTTCCTGATGGTCTGCATCCATTGATATCGAACCCTTTTTTGGCAGCCTGCAACCTTTTCGGGTATGGTTCTATTACTGGCTCTGTAAGTCATTAGTTTGGATGGTTGGGTTTGGTTTTTTTGTTTTATTTATGGGTCTAGACTGAACATGGAGTCCGCCCCCTTCGCAGGGGCCTTAGTACCAACCATGTTTGAAGAAAAAAAAGTGGGAAGCTTATCATTGACTTTTGTTTATTTATTGTCTCTTTATGCCACTGTTCCTTTTTTTATGTCGGGTTTCTAGGGTCTTGTTGGTTTTGTTGTTGGTAGCCATATATGGTGGAGATGTGATAGTTCCTGTCATTCTCTTTGACTGTGGACTATGGACAATTTTATTGTTTCTTTTATGGGAATGGGTTTCTTTAGTTCTAAAATTGGAATTCTCGTTTCCTCTTTTTCAGCTATTGTATGCTTGAGGGTTGTTGACCCTTTCCTGTTGTGTTCTGTTTATGACAAAAGGAGATTCATGTTTTATTTTATTTTATTGGGAATGATGTATTGATAGGGTTGTTTTTCCGTAACGGAGTAATTTTTCTCCTTAATTGGTTGTTGATCTGCTTGAGGGTATTTACTTAGTCTGTTTATTTCTGTTTGTTGTTGTTGCTGCTGCTTTGTCATCTTTTATTGCTTGGTGGGGTTCACCCTGCCTACTTTCTGGTACCCACCAGACTGGTGGTGTCTATCGCAGTGGTTTTCTCTATCGTTTCTTATTATTTTCTATCGGGTGATACTTTACCCTCAGTTCTCATTTCGTGAGGTTGGTAGTGTCTCACGAGTTTTCTCATCCTAGGTCTTTGTCCTTTGGCGCCAGTCTAGCTGTCTCTGTACATTGGAGTCGGTTTATATGTCTATAGACTGCATAGGGGTTTACTTGTGGCTTATCTGTCTCTTGACCTCTGTTGGTCGGTTGGTTGGATTGGTGGTTTCTCTTGTGGACTGGTGTATCGTTTAGGGTTTTTGAAAAGTTAAGGTGGGCTCGAACGTCATGGACCCCAGTCAATTGAAACCCTTGGGTTATGAGGGTGATACACCCCATCCTTTCTCGAGAGCAGGTAACTCGTTCTCTCGCTCTAAGAGAAATGCAAAGGTTGTTAAGGCTCTAGAAGCTAAGAGGACTTACATGCTGGGGCATGAAGTGTATATGGACAGGGTGGCGGCCCTATGCAGTAGAGCCTTAGTGGGGTGACTTGAATATGTTAGCATGGGAAAGAAATTAATGGGTTGATTGGGCCACCAGCCACTGGAAGCCCATTTTGAATTATGTACCTACTATAATCCCGTTGATAACTGGTGGCTCTTTCTAGTCTTTCTGGAAGATAATGATGCTACCAGGATTCTCAACTCCCTCTGGACCATTAATAAAGGTTCACTTGTGCTCAGCAGATGACACACAAACTTTGATCCCCTCAGGGAGAGGGTGGTCAAGCACCATCTGTGGGTTCTACTTCCGGCACTTCCCTTCCCTATTTGGAACAAACAATTCCTCATTGGTCTTGCAAAACTCATTGGAGAGATTTGTTGCGGTGGAGGATGATTTTCATCTTATCTTCGACAAACGAATGGCTAAAGTTTTGGTCGACATGGATATTTCCCATGGTATTCCTACGGAAATTGAGATCATGAGTAACAATGTTCCCACTTGTAAAAAACTGGATTATCTCAACATCCATTCAGATGCAATGTTTGTCATGAGGTGGGGCACCTTCGTTGTTCCTGTCACGTGATGCTTCAAGGTTTGCCACCTTTTACAAGGACTGGTTTTGACTCACCACCTAATAGATCATCATCGCCGAGCCCCCCACCTGAGGAGACTATTACCATTGGCCCTATTGAAGGTATGTACAAGTGATGATCTCCCACTACTTATGAAGATTTAACAAAAGGCGAACTCCTTTACATAAAGGATGTGGAAAATTGCATGTCTTTGGCTCTGATGAGTTGTTGCCCCTTGAATGATCAGTCTTTTGTTCTTGTTCTTGATGGCTCCACTGGTAACGAGTCTCTGGATTTTCCAACCCAGGATTTCACTCCGTATGGTGAGATCCCCCTGGTTTATTGGCTCCCTCCTCTTCCTCACAGAATAAGTTGGGAGGTGTTATTCCTCTTTCTGATACTAACGAGTTTCCTCCTCTCACTCACTCGAGAGAAATGCCTCAAGTGCCAGTCCCTGCAACTCTCCATCTTTCTTTGACCCAGATTTAATGAAGTCCCTCGCTATCTTCTTGGCCAATTCTTCTCTCTCTCTCTGTCTACACTACCTTTAGACTCTATTAGATTTGAGAATGTCACGATCAGAAAGGCTAGGAAGAAACTGGTATCAGAGCCTCTGGAAAGCAATGACACCCCTCACTTCACTCCTCTCTCTGTTAGGATTAAAGCTGCAGCCAAGGACTCTCATTCACCTTCACCTTCCATCTCTTCTCTCAGGGTGCTTAGAGCTATATCATCCACCAAAGATGGTCCTTTATGAATATTTTAACCCTGAATGTTCATGGTTTCGGGGGATTTTCCAACCAAAAATCCCTCAAATCTCTCTTCTCTTCTTTAGCTCTGAACATGATACTTCTCCAAGAGACTATGTGTGATCACTACCATGCCCTCCTGGCTTTCTCCAAACTCTTAACGGGTTGGGAAGTCTATGCACTTGACTCCCTTGGCCTTTCAGGAGGCCTCTTGACAGGCTAGAACCCTTTGCCAACCCATTGTAAAGCTTTTCAAACCACTGCTGGTATATTAGTCAAGGAAAAATTTCGAGGATTTGACTCAGAACTCTCTATCCTCAACTGTTATGGTCCCTATATGAACAGAGTTCATTTTTGGAACAATGTGATTGCTAGAGGCGTTTTTGAACTTCCTAACTTCATTTTTGCTGGTGATTTAAATTTCACTCTTAATGATACTGAAATTTGGGGTAAATTGGACAGAATGGATCCCCTGGCTCCTTTCTTCTCTTAGCTTATCAAAGATGCCAACTTGATAGATATGGCTCTATCTTGTGTGGGCCCTACTTGGAGAAACGATAGGGTTGGGGAGGCTGGCATTAGTAAAAGGCTAGACATATTTCTAGCCTCGTCCTCTCTCATACCTCACCTTCAAAAGCACAGAGTTTGGGCCCATCCATTTGTGGTTTCAGACCATTTTCCGGTATGTTTGGAATGGAATACAAAGTTCTTTGTAAATATATACCCATTCAAATTTAATAGAGCTTGGCTATTAGAAAATGGTTTTTCAAATTTAGTTAAGGACTATTGGACTGCTGATAGTTCCCCTTTGGAGGATAATGATATATCTAGTTTGGTCTCAAAGCTCAAGGGGCTGAAGGTGGAGGTTAAGCATTAGGAAAAAAAGAAAATGATGGTGATGAAGAAATAACTGTATGAGATTGATTCTCAAATTCAAGCCCTGTTAGATTCTTTCCCCTCTGGTATTTTCAATGAGCAAGATTTAAATAGTTTTCTCTTGCTGAAAAGCCGCAAAGTAAAACATCTGGCACATGAAAGATTAACATGGTTACTGAAGAGTAGGATTAAGTGGAATGAACCAGGAGATGCTAACACTAAATTATTCCACAGTTATGCTTTTGCACGTAGAAATTTTAACTGTATTTGGGCCCTCAATAATGAGGACAAGGTGATGGTGGAGGAGATTGATCAGTTTAAAGAATTGGGTGTAAAACATTTTTCAAAAATATTCAAGGATGATGGTATTACTTGCATCAGTGATCAACGGAAGGTTATACAACTCCTCCCCTCTGTGCTATCAGAGGAAGAGGCTTCTATGTTCAGCTTTGAAGTGACTCTTATTGAAGTTGAGGATGCATTCAAATATTTCAAAAGGGATAAAATCCTAGGTCCTGATGGATGGCCAGTCGAATTCTACCTCTGGTTTTTTTATCTTGTGGGGGAAGACTTACTAAAAGCTGTGGTATTTTCAAGGAGGGAGGGTAGAGTTACCCTTGCTCTCAACTTCACTTTCCTAACCCTTATTCCTAAGTGTGAAAGGCCTCAAACCTTTGCAGATTATCGCCCTATCTCTCTCTCCAAATTACTATATAAACTTATCTCCTAGATAGCAGCCAACATGCTTAAGCCTTTCCTTGACCAATCCATTTCCCCTTAGCAGTATGGTTTTCTTAAGGACAGACAAATCCTGGAACCCGTGGCCATCACCCAGGAATCTTTACATACTATAAAAACCAAATAAAGGAAAGCATTGGTTCTAAAGCTTAATCTAGTCAAAGCCTTCGATAGGGTCAACTGGACCTTCCTGAGGCTCATCCTCTTACAAATTGGCATTCCCCTTTTGCGAGTTAATTGGATCATGGGATGCATTACCTCCTCAAACTTTGTTGTATTGATCAATGGTACTCCTAGTTTTTTCAGTGCTTTAAGGGGTATCAGACAGAGGTGCCCCCTTTCCCCCCTCCTTTTTCATCTGATTATTAAATGGCTCAATTTTCTTATTAAAGATGCACAAATAAAAGGACTTATTAAGGGCATTAAGATATCCTCTAGTCTTGCTCTTACACACCTCTTATTCGTTGATGATGTTCTGCTCTTTGGAGTGGGAACACTGGAAGAATGGAAGGATTTTGATGAGATACGTGTTGTATTTAGTTCAGCTTCTGGCATGTGTATAAGTGTGGAAAAATCCTCTTTTTTGTTCAGTGAAGTTGAGGAAGAGATTTTAAATGGAATCTCTGGTTTTATGCCCTATAAAATGGATCCTATCATGGTTGGTTTCAGATATCTGGGGTACTTCCTAAAACCCCTTGGATATTGCATTAAGGATTGGCAATGGATCTTAAAAATATTTGAAAACAGAGTAAGCCATTGGACCTATACGCTCCTCTCCCTAGGAGGAAGGCTCATCCTAATTAGAGATGTCTTAACTAGTTTGCCACTGTACTGGTTTGCATTGGCTCTTGTGCTAAAATTTATTCTAAACAAACTCAGGAAGTTCATTTTTTATTTTATTTGGGGGAGTACATAGGATTCACATCGTCCTCACCTGTCAAGTTGGAAGTCCCTCTCCATACCGTTTGGAGTATGGGGTTTGGAACATTAAGTAGCTGGAGTGGTTCTTGTTGATGTATTGGTAACTTCAAAATGTATTCACTTGTATATTTCTTATTGTATTTCATTGTACCCCGACGAAGATGTTTGTTCCTCCAATCAGGAGAGTCATTAATATAATAAATTAATGTAAAGTCATTGAGGTTAACCCTTCACTGTAAGTCGGGGAATTAGACCCCACGGTTGAGTCATATTAAGGTTATTAGACTCTCCTAGAGAATTCGGCCCTGTAGGGTAATTGTCAAGTGGAAATTAAGTATAAATAGAGAGTGAGACTCTCTATTTGATACACAGACTCACTCAACAATAGCGCATGAGTGAGAGAGAAGTAGCTTGCACAAGTGAGAGAGAGAACAGTTGTCGGAGATCACCTTTGTACTCTTGGGTTTTACTTTTTCTATTGGTGCTCATTCTATCTTTGAGGAAGTTCCGGGGTTTTCTCCTTTATGGTTTCCCCGAAGAAAAATCTTTGTGTCTCTTGTCTCTTGTGATTATTGTTGTGCATTTTATTCTCTCAAATAAGATCCTAGATCATATTGATTAAACATAAAATTCTAACATGGTATCAGAGCTAACCTAAGAAGAAGACACTGTGCAGCTGCAAAATCTAGGGCTTCTTAATTTTTGGGTTTCTCTCCACAGATCATCAGCAAAAGGAGGCTAGGCTAACTCTCCATTGAAGGGTGCATCTTCCTGTCGAACCAAAATCTAATTCTGGGCATTTTCAATTTTGACTTGTCACTACTGTGGGAAATTAGGGCTTTTCACAAAAGGAGAATTTTTGAGTGAGCCCAGCATAAGATTGCTCTCCTCCTCAAAATCGAAATTTAGAGACCAAGATCGAATTTTTTGGTTGGGTAGAACTCTAGGAAAGTCAAACCCTAATTTGACCCTAGACCAGAAAATCAGCACTGCAAAAGATCAGCTTTAGATCCGGTTCGAGCATCTTAAATTGGTAAGATCTAAATATCTTGTATTTCCATTTGAGGTTCTCATTAAAGATGTCTCATCACACCAAGATTGATGAAAATATTGAAGGAGCTGATAACTTCCGAGCATGGAAGTATAGGATCTCACTTGTTCTTGAAGAAAATGAATTGGACACCTACACAAGTGGAGAGGTTCCAGTTCCAGAGGGAGATGAGGCTAAGGCCTTATATAAGAAGAACTTGGTCAAGGCTAAGAGGATCATTGCTGATTCTATCAATGATCACCTTAAACCACATGTGTCTTCCCTAAAGACACCTAAAGAGATGTTTGATTCTTTGACCAAACTATTTGAAGGGAAAAATATAAATAGGAAGATGACTTTATGAAATCAGTTGAAGAATGTAAAGATCTAGAATGCAGAGACCTTATAGTCATACTTTACAAGGGTCTTTCAAATCAAAGAACAACTTGAAGCTATAGAAAAAGAAGTAGAGAATGGAGAAATTGTGATGACCACTCTGAATGGTCTCCCTAGGTTATGGGACTCCTTCATTCAAGGGATTTGTACTAGAAGAAAGTCAATCACTTGTAGTAGGCTATGGGAGGAATTATCACAAGAAGAAGCTCGAATAGTAGCTCAAGAAGAAAAGATGGGAAATGAAGATCAAGCTCTCACAACACACACCAAGAAAATCAGAAGGGACCACTATCATTCCAAGAAAGGTAAGCATTCACACAAGAATCATAAAGATAACCCTAGAAAATATAACAGAGATCTATTTAGTGCCAGATGCTATACATGTGATGAGAAAGGACACATCACCAGAAATTGTCCTAGAAATAGAGGAGGCTCCCACAAGAAGAACAACAAAAGAAGACATCATGCTCACATTGCAGAGGATAATGAACCTCCAAGGAAGAGAGTCAAAGAATAAAGTGAATATTCTTCAAGCGATGAAGAGTATGTTTTGATTTTTGCTCTCACAGGAACTGTTACTCATGGAAGCAATGATTGGCTCATAAATAGTGGGGCTTCCAAACATATGACGGGATTTAAATAATCCTTTGTAAAACTATCTGAACATGAGTCACCCCACAAAGTGAAAATTAGGGATGAATACTAGTATCCTATAAAAGGAAGTGGTGAAGCTTCCTAAAAGCTAGACTTTGGAAAATCTATGAAGATGAAGGATGTATTGTTTGTACCAAGGCTAAAGAAAAAACTTCTCTCCATATCTGCATTGGATGCAAAAGGTATGAGGGTTGCATTTGTAGATGGCCAAGTCCTTATGTGGCCAAAGGGAAAGACTATAGATGATGCAGTAGTGATTGGAGAGCAAGAGGGAGGCTTCTACAAATTAAAGGGTCAACCATAACAAGATTTGGTCCATGACTCGGTAGAGCCAAGTGAACTTTGGAATAGAAGGCTAGCACATGTGCACTATAGGGAACTACCACTTGCCAGTAAAGTTGTTGAAGGTCTTCCAAAAATACAGGCAAAGCATGAAGGAGTTTGCAAAGGATGTGCGAAGGGAAAGAACACAAAGAAGACACGGTTCCAAGTAGCGAGAGCAAGGAAAAATGAATCTTGGAAATTATTCGCTCTGATGTAAGCGATCCGATCTCACCCAATTCATCAAGTGGGTATGTATATTATGTTTCTTTCATTGATGATTTTTCTAGGAAGACGTGGATATATTTCTTGAAAAGCAAGGATGAAGTATTCAGTAAGTTCAAGGAATTCAAAGCCTTGATTGAGAAACACACAAAGAAGAAAATCAATACCTTTCGATCAGACAATGGCGGAGAATTCGCATCAGATGAATTCTAGGAATTATGCAGAGAATCAGGGATTAAGAGGGAGTTGACCACTCCATATAATCCACAACATAATGGAGTTGCAGAAAGGAAGAATAGAACGATTATGGAAGCAGCAAAGGCAATGCTTCATGATCAGGATCTTCCTATGCAACTATGGGCAGAAGCTTCTAAGACAGTTGTGTATGTACAGAATCATACTCCGCATAGAGTACTTAAGAACAAGACACTAGAAGAAATCTTTTCTGGAAATAAACCAGAAGTCAGCCATCTCAAAATATTTGGCTGCCCGATGTACATACAAATTCCGAAAGAAAAGAGGACAAAGTTATATCCTTCAAGAAAGAAGGGTATATTTGTGGGATATAGTGAAAGCTCGAAGGCTTATAGAATATACTTCCCAAGATTCAAGAAGATCGATATCAGCAGGGACGTGACATTTGATGAAGACTTAACTCACAATAAATCCATAAAGATACATGTTGAAGACATTGAAGAAACAGAAGTACCCATGATCTGAGATACAACAATGAATGAAGCAACTCCAGAAGAAGATTGAGAAATGGAAGAACCTCAGGAACTTATAGATCCACCCCATGAGAAGAATCCTTACAAGAGGAAACCAACATGGGTACGTGAGGCTATCCAAGGTGCAGAGAAATATGGCGCTCCAGAAGAAATGCATAGAGAAAGGAAGAGAACTAGGTCCTACTCCAGTTATGTAGCCCTATTATGTGACATCATTGATAAAGAACCTTCCGACTATGAAGAAGCAACAAAAAAGAAAGAATCAAAGGATGTGATGATCAAGGAGTACCAGTCAATCATGAAGAATGATGTCTAGGTAGTGGTCCCAAGACTAGAAGGGAAGCCTGTTGTGACTTCCAAGTGGATCTACAAGATCAAGCATGTTGTAGATGGTAGAATATAGAATTTTAAAGCAAGATTTGTGGCACGTGGCTTCTCCCAGAAGGAAGGAATAGATTATGAAGAAACCTTTGCACCTGTAGCCAGATACACTTCCATCAGATCAGTACTTGCTCTGGATGTAGTGATGAAATGGAAGATACACCAAATGGATGTCAAGACCACGTTCTTGAATGGTGTAGTGGAAGAGGAAGTGTACGTGGAGAAACCACTCATATTTGAGACACATGATAGGGAAGACTCATGTGTGCAAATTGAAGAAGGCCTTGTACGGTTTGAAATAGGCACCCAGGACGTGGTACAGCAGGATTGAAAGCTTCCTGACTAGTTTCGGCTTTACCAAGAGTAAAGCATATTCCAACCTTACTACAAGGTTGAGGAAGGGAACCCAGTGATACTCCTACTATATGTATATGACCTGTTTGTGATAGGAGAGGATGGGTTGATTGCTGACACGAAGAGGAAGCTCGCCGTTGAGTTCAAGATGAAGGACTTGGGTATGATGCACTACTTTCTAGGCATGGAGGTGTGGTAGAATGCAGATGGAATCTCCCTTGGTCAAGGGAAGTATGCAGTGGAGATCTTGAAGAGGTTCGGGATGATGGACTGCAAGGCCATGGACACACCTATGGCATCGAACCTGAAGCTATTGAGTGATGCTTCATCAGAGTCGGTTGATTCCACAATGTATCATCAGATGATTGGATCCTTGATGTACCTGACAAATACAAGACCGGATATTTTCTTTGTTGTGAACACATTGAGCCAGTTCTTGACGGATCCAAGACATGTTCACCTGATTGTTGCAAAGCATATTCTGAGGCACCTGAAGGGTACAATTGATTATGGGCTCAAGTATGAGACAAATCAGAAGATTAACCTAGAAGGTTATGTGGATTCATATTGGGCAGGCAGTGCCATTGAGAGGAAGAGCACTTCGGGGCGCTGCTTCAGTATGGGATCAGGTGTGATCTCTAGGGTTTAGTAGGAATCAGTCCTACGTGGCACTAAGTACAATCGAAGCAGAGTATGTCGCATCTTATTCGGCTAGTTGTGAGGCAGTATGGCTGAGGAAGCTACTGTCTTATTTGTTTGATCTCCAGTTGGATGCTACTTGTATATATTGCAACAATCAGAGTTGTGTAAAGTTGTCGGAGAACCCGGTGTTCCATGACAAGTCGAAGAATATCGAGATCAAGTATCACTATATCAGGGA
Organism: Pseudotsuga menziesii; assembly: GCA_001517045.1. Taxonomy (NCBI): domain Eukaryota; kingdom Viridiplantae; phylum Streptophyta; class Pinopsida; order Pinales; family Pinaceae; genus Pseudotsuga; species Pseudotsuga menziesii. The sequence continues at coordinate 9,770 of LPNX010337974.1, read as the reverse complement.
TATGGTGCAGAGAGGAGCAGTGAAGCTCTAGTATGTTGCGACGGACGAGCAGATAGATGATGTATTAACCAAGTTGTTATCTAGAGTGAAGTTTGAGTACTTAAGAGATAATCTTGGTGTTCTTCAAATCAAGGTTCCCTCCAAGGGGAAGTGATACACATGAGCCTCTCCCAAATGGTAGTAGGTGTGTCCTACCATGTCAATGGATGTAAGTGTTGGAACCTTTCCCATATGGTAGTAGGTGTTTCATACCATGCCGATGAATGTGAATGTTGTGTTATGCGTATCTGGGTTGTGCTTCGTGTGACAATGAGATGATCTAAAGATGATGAAGACTCGGCAGAGGGCTAGGCCTACATCCAACATGAAAAATGGTTGGCTCTGTAGATGAAGACCTACATCAAACATGATAAATTGTTGGCTTTGTAGATGGAGACCTACATCAAGCATGAAAAAGGGATGGCTCTGTAGATGGAGACCTACATCCAGCATGAAAAAGGGATGGATCTGTAGATGAAGACCTACATCCACCATGAAAAAGGGTTGGCTCTGTAGATTTATACCTACATCCAGCATGAAAAAGGGCTGGAACTGTAGACCTACATCCATCATGAAAAAGGTTTGGCTCTGTCGATGAAGACCTACATGGAGGCTAGGCCTACATCCAACATGAAAAAGGGATGGCTTTGTAGAACTTCCTATGACGAGTAGATTTGAGAGATAACACCATTTGCTCGAGATAACAGCAACAATTATGATGATGATGATCCAGTGATGATCCAACGATGATGATGATCCAGTGACGAAGACTTGTGCTGATGAACTGTGAATCATTCCTAGTTAAGAGGGAGTGTTGATGTATTGGTAACTTCAGAATGTATTCACTTGTATATTTCTTATTGTATTTCATTGTACCCCGACGAAGATGTTTGTTCCTCCAATCGGGAGAGTCATTAATATAATAGTCATGTAAAGTCATTGAGGTTAACCCTCCATTGGAAGTTGGGGCATTAGACCCCACAGTTGAGTCATATTAGGGTTATTAGATTCTCCTAGAGAAGTTGGCCCTGAAGGGTAATTGTCAAGTGGAAATTAAGTATAAATAGAGAGTGAGACTCTCTATTTCACACACACACACACACACACACACTCAACAATAGCACATGAGTGAGACAGAAGTAGCTCGCACAAGTGAGAGAGAGAACGGTTGTTGGAGATCATCTTTGTGCTCTTGTGTTTGACTTTTTCTATTGGTGCTCATTTTATCTCTGAGGAAGTTGCAGGGTTTTCTCCTTTATGGTTTCCTTGAGGAAAAATATTTGTGTCTCTTGTCTCTTGTGATTATTGTTGTGCATGTTATTCTCTCATATAAGATCCTAGATCATATTGATTAAACGATAAAAATATAACAGTTATGTATTGCACTTAGGATGAAAAGCCTCTGGATGGCCCTCACTAGTTCGGGTCTTTGGAACCAGCTCATAAGGACAAAATATCTCAAGAACCTAACTGTTGATGATTGCTTGTGAAAAAAAGATTTTATTGTCAGAGGCACATCTTTTTTTTGGAATGGTTTCTTAAGAGTCCTTTCATGGATCACCAGAATGCTCAGTTGGAAAGTTGGAGATGGGCTGTCCATAAAATAGGGCATCGAACCAATCATTGGGATGGACTCTCATTTTATCCTTTCAGATGATCTCTGGGATTACTTAAATGATTATGGGACTATTGGTGATGGGATTATTAACCAATCCTATTGGCTTTCTGCTGACGATTTAGATCTTGGAGGCAGATGGAAGATGGAATGGGAATGATACCTTAAAGGTCTTACTCAAGGAGGCATCAAATTATCAGATCACATGGATAAGCTCATGTGGACCCATAATTCTAAAAATGTTTTTGCTACTGCCAGTCTCGCATATGATTTGATTATCTCTTCTATTGTAAGCCCTGAAAGGAATTCTACCATGTCTAAAATATGGGCCTGTAATATACCGCTCAAAGTCAAATTATTTTTGTGGCTAGCTATAGAGAATCGGATCTCAACCTGGGACAACATGGTAAGAAAAGGTTGGCTCAATCCCAATCGTTGCAGCTTATGCAAAGGGGAAGAGGAAATAGTTTAACACATATTCACGACCTGTCCTTATATTGTTCACATCTTCGAATGTATGAGAAAAAAAATCGAATTGATGATTTCTTGGTCCAACTGTTCTCTCTTGGTTAATTTGGAGAATTGGCTCTCTCTGAATTCAGTAAGCTCTCATCTTCCTTTATTTATCATTCGGTGTATTTGGATAACCAGAAACCTGGCTATTTTTTATAATAGGGATGTCGTTATATATTCGCCTGTCAACATGTGTTGTCACTGATGAATGAATATCCATCTTCATTCAAATCCAAGAAGGTTAGAGTGGTGGGGTCAGCCCATGTCTTAATGTATCCCTATGTATTCTTCAATGGGGTTGTTGCAAACACTATAGGGGATGCATGCATTCATTTGGCTATCAGTTTGCACCATTTTTACTGTTTAAAGTTGGGTTGTGGTCACAACACCAACATGAGGGCAGAGCTACATGCTCCGTGGAATTTGCTCTATTTGGCGGAAGCCATTGGACTTCCTTCTCTCCACATCTTTGGATACTCTGTTGTGGTAATAAATTGGGTAAACAACAAGTCAGCTCTTTCTTCCCTGAATCTAGAATCTTGGTGTACTAATATTACCAAGCTGAAAGACACCTTCCTCTTTCTGGTTTTTCAACACGTTTATAGGGAGCATAACATGAGGGAAGACTGCTTATCACAGGAGGCACTCTCATTGGCCACTGGCCTCTTGACTTTCACTGAATTTTATGATGATAAGATCATTGAAGAAATAAATTTGCAACTCTTTTAGAGCCTTTATTGGAGCTTGGTCTCCTTGAATAGATTCCCTGTGGCTTTATCTCGGTATTTCTTGTCGATTGATTACTATTTTCAATTAGTCTATCTGTGTGGTGCCCCCTTGGATAAGCATCTAGGGCTCTACTTATGCTCTCTATTGCAGTGCAGGTGACCATATTATGTAAGTCTTTGTCTTATTTTGTATCTCATGTTTATATTGGTAATTTTTGTTCCTCCAGCCCAGTATACTCTCTATTTTTTGGCATGGGGTTGTATGTGATGATCTATAGATCAGATCAAGATATTGTATGATTATATTATAATCATGTGATATAATTATCTCTTTTGATTCATATGAATAGCAAAAAATAGCTTTTTTTCTTCTAGAAAAAAAAGTAAAAATAAGCATAAACATTTTTTCATTCTATATAAACTCTTTATAAAAACCAAAATTTTTCAATAACAATTTGTAGTTCCAATGTGTAACTACAATGTGTAGAAAAACCAAAATTTTCCAATAACAATTTGTAGTTCCAATGTGTAGAAAAGTGTGCAAGCCATTTGTTTAACTCAATTCTAAATTCTAATTATTAGTTTGTTTTACCATCTTTAATGTCCATCTTTATTTGAACAAATAACAAAAATTCTATATTATAATAATAACTCAATATACACATAAATTCAATTATTCTCTCTCTACGTCAATTCAATTATTCTCCCTCTGCGTCATATGTGAGATCAATCTTGAAGTAGATAATCATTTGTCCAACATAGTAGTGTAATACAACAAAACGAGATTTGTCTGTAACTTCGCAGCATAACAAAATTGTTGAAGTTATATGAAATGAATTAATTCAAATTTTCTAAGTTTTGTATTTTTTAGAATTGAATACTAAGTATGAAATTAAAAAAAAAGAATATACTAATTGAAAAAAATGAATGTTAAACAAATTAGTTAAGCATTCAATAAAAACATATGAGAGAGATCTATGAATATATAAATAGATTAATTCATATGTCCTATTTGAAATGAAGTTTTTAAAAGAAAAATAAAAAAGTTGTTTCTATATTGAAATACTATTGAATATGCTAAATTCTAATAATAGGCAATTCTTTAAGTTTCGTATTTCTTAGAGTTGAATATATGTCTATATACTAATTATGAAATGAAAAAAAGAGGATATACTATAGAGAAAAAAATGGATGTTAAACAAATTAACTAAGCATTCAACAAAAACATATGAATGGGAGATCTATGAATACATAAACAAATTAATTCATATGTCCTACTTGCAATGAAGCTAAGTTAGAAGAAAAAACAAAAGTTGTTTCCATATTAAAACACTATTGAATATATTTATTCAATTATGTATTGACTTTTTTATTATCAGTTTTTCTTTTTAAATTGTCTACCAAATTTAGCACTACCAAATTTAGCATTACCTTCCATACAATTGTTATAAAAAGTTAAAAAAAACAGAGTTGAAAGAAATGAATGTATTTATTCTTGTTTGAGTGCTCACACTAGACATATCTATGATTACTAGTGACACTAGAGTTTTTAAAAGTGTTTTTTCAATGATTATTTTTAATGAGTTACTTGAGATTGCATAGATGATAGCAATCAATTGGTTATGGATTTTTATTGTATTCTCACATGGACACATTTAAATTTCAGTTTGATTAATTTTCGATAGAGTTTTGATATAGAGAGAATCTACCAAATAAAAATAGTATTCACATATAATTTATTTTCAAGGAGAGCAATATACAAAATACAGAAGGGTATCATTCATCTATATAATAACACTTTTTAAGGACAAAAGCATATAAATTATATGAGGAAACAATATTAAGATGCAACTCATGTTGTTTCGAAACTCATATTTTATAGAAGTATAGGTCACTTAATGTTACGATACCTATGAAAGTATAAATGCGAACTTGTGAAATTTGAGCAATTTTAAAAGCAAAAAAAGATGATATATATATATATATATATATGAGACATGTTGCATACAATTTTTTGTTCAAAACATATTGTAGAACAAGTTATTCAACTTCAAAATATAAAGACAATCAAGGGCATGAATGGAAAAATTAACAGAGCAAAGAAGAAAGAGTTATAACATACTTTGTCAATATTGAGATTTAACATTAGATGGTATGGACTAGATGAATTTCTCTCGCATTTTTTTGCATTCTAAAAAATTTAAAGACATCATTTTCTACAAATCCATCTAGTGTGATTCATGGTGGTTTAGCAAGCATTGGATCATCAAGTTTTTATATTAATGTCAAATATAAGAAATAATTCAAAATAAAGTACTTGTTTCCGAAAAAGCACCTCTTCTGGAAGCTCTTTATGTGCAACTAGATAATGCGGGGTAACAAAACTAAGACAAGTTATTCTTGCATATGTTTCTATGTTCGTTGAACTTAGGATGATGTTACAAAATTTTAAGTTGGGTTATTGCGTTTTGGTCATACTCATGCCTACATTTATCAAATGTTTGTCCAATTCATAATCAATTTCAAGAGAAAGGTACATTAATTTAGCTTCCATCCCAAAGAACGTTGGTATACATGCACTCCTTTGAGCTCACTTGAGCCCCTCTTAATTATTTTTAGGAACAAATGTGCCTGCCTCCACTTTTATAGGGATAAGTGGACCTCTGTTGCATGTTATGAGCCAATTGACTCCATCAATGCACTGCATTTGCATCTTATGGACTAGTTAACTAACTTGGCTCATGCATTTAAGCCAAGTTAACTAGTTCTACTAAGCAGTTGTGAGCTAGTTGTCACCACTTGGCTAATCAAGGAGAAGTTAATTAGCCTCACTCAGTAGTTGTGATTTAGTTGACACCACTTGGTTGGTCAAATCCAAGTTAATTCCCTCATGAGGGTACACTTGGCCAAGTAGGGCACATTCTCTAGTCATGCGTGCAGTTAAACCAGTCTAAGGCACATGCGGCATTCTCTCTTGCATTTCATTGCATGGTATACTCTCATCTTTGATGATCCATCTTTAACAAGTTAGTGAAGATTATGTTACTCTAGTTCTTTATTCTCTTCTCTTCTATGGATTTCTAACTATATGACTTATCCATTTAGATTCTAGATCCATGAGTTCTAAATCTCACATGGTATCAGAGGCATGGTTATTTTAAAGAAGTTATATACAAGTTTACAAGTGGAAGACACATATTAGATCACATTAGTTAGGATGGCTCAATCTCCCTAGACAGTCCTTACTCCTTTCAACTACTATGAATGGAAGACATAGGTTGTGATTCTAATGCACAATAAAGGCTTCTACAAGATCACAATGGGAATGAATATTGAGACAAATTCCATTGTGGAAACAGAAAAATGGTTTAATCAAATGGATGAAGTGTTTGGACTACTATGTTTGTTGATTTCTCCCGACCTCTTATATCGCATCCAACCTACAAAAAATCCCAATGAAGTATAAACCAATATAGAAGGACTCTTCAAAAAGCATGATGAGATGAGAGGGCATTCGCTAAAGAATGAGCTTATTAGTCTGAGCTTGAGTAGTTTTGACACTATCCAATAATTCGTTAGAAAATTTAAATCATTATTGCTTGAGGCCAAGTTATGTGGTGTAGACAATAAGGATGAGAATTTCATTCTTTCAATACTATGAAAATTGAGTCCTAATTACTTGGTTTTTGTTCCTACCTTCCATGCAACAAAATTGGATCTTAGAGCTACTTGGAAGATGCCTACATCAGGTGATTTTAATGCCTCTCTTACCCATGAGCAAGATAAAATTACTCAAATGGGTTCCATGGATACATCAAAGGCACATGCACTTGCTACAAATTAGGTAAATAAGAGAAACACAAACATAAACAACAAAAAAGAGGCAAGAAGGACCAAGATTAGAGGTACAGCCTCACTGGGCCTAATGGTTAAGAACATGTGTTTCCCCATAGGAGGCCATAGGTTCAAATTCAGAGGGGGGTAGGGGATGTACACCTCTATAGACTTTAGAAGTTATATCATTGCACATAGGGGGGTCCCTTGTACCACAAACAAGGGGTTTTCATACACCAAATTGGTGTCTAGCTTGGTTGTAACCTTAAAAATAGAATATTGGGTGTGTGCAAGAAGTTGAGGGACCTTTTAGATGCAACCTCACTTTTTAGGAACATGCTCACGTTACATAGAAAAAGAACGCGCTTCTCTTCCATAGCGCTTGGAATAGTAAATCCGAGCCTGACATGTCAGCAGACATGTAGGCTAGGTAACAATAATGCGCACGCGTTATAGAACTGCAAAACGCGTACGCGTTTTGTAGTTCAATAACGCGTGTGCATTTTGTAAATTTTAAAAAAAATTTAAAAACACATAGTCCCCCACCCGAGAGTCATTTTCACCGAACAGTATCGCGAAAAGGAGCGTGGAAGAGTGCCGAAGGAGCGTGGAAGAGTGCCCATTCCTCCATTTGAAGACAAATCCTCTGGTGAATCATCATATTACTTGT
>LPNX010337950.1:223654-275063 GCA_001517045.1 Pseudotsuga menziesii | reverse complement strand
ATTTTTTTTAAACATCCAAAGACACATTATTAATGTGTGACATCTTGGGCATTATCACAATGTGACATAGCCCTTGAAAAATATCACAATGTGACATAACCCTTCATGGATGTCGCTAATACAACATAACCTGTGATAAACATCACAATGTGACATAGCACTTATTAAACGCCCAATATCACATTATTAATGTGTCACATATTTGGTTGTGGTTACATATACCAACCATACGCTGTAACAAACCATGGCTTAACGTCGTAATGTGATATAACCCTTGATAATGTCGAAGTGAAAAGTAAACCTTGATAAACATCACAATGCGACATAACATTCTACATTACTATGTATAATGTGGATGGTTTAAACCATTTCTTTTGTCAAACGACTACATATATATCAAGAAAATTCTTACAACATGATGGCGAATAATGTGACACAACCATCGAGGAATGATGAATTTCAATATCCATGAATAAATGTTTTGATTGTTGCGATGAATGTCCTAATGCAACAAAACCATTAAGGAATGCACTATTGAAGAATGTCGCAATCCAACATTGTTTGTGTACATAGATGGATTTTTTTCGCTATTCAAAAGTAAAAGTCTTAACGTGATAGAAAAATACATCATTTTGGCCATACTTAACCATGGTTGACTTTGGTGAACCAAGTGACCATAGTTGATAATGCAACAAGAAATTTTCTAAACATCCAAAGATACATTATTAATGTGTCACATCTGGGGCATTATCACAATGTGACATAACCCTTACTAGAATTACTAATATATCTCATTAATTACTAGAATTGTTAATATATACTATTGGAAAATTAACAAAGCAAATAAAATTACGTTATTTTCTTTTAAAGATGACAAAATATATGATGGTGAATCAAATTATTTATCATAACTTTGAAGAAGCAAAAATTCATTATCTCTATAGTAAGAAGTTAACAATAAAAAGGTAAATCTATCTTATTAGCTTTTGAATTAATATTGTTTTGGCATATCTAAATTTTGTAAACATTTATAATTTAACTCTTTTTTCATAATAACTTTTTGGCGAAGAAGTTTGAACTTTAGATGTTAACAGGTTGAGCCAAGCATTATCAGCCATCATGAAAATTGCATCTATATAAAACTTGGTTAAAAAATTACCATGTAAAAAACTCTAAAATACAACATTAGAGTGTTCAAATTATATCATCCATCTCTGTTCTACAACACACAAATAGAAAATATTAGAAATTAAAATACCCACATCATATCATTAGACATGCAAGAAAAGTGAGAATGCCCATATCATATCATAAGCCTTGATCTACAACACACAAATATATAATATTAAAAGTGATAATGCCCCCATATCATATCATAAGATTTGATCTACAACAGATAATATGATCTACAACACACAAATATAAAATATTAAAAAGTGAGAATGCCCATATCATATCATAGGACATGCAAAAGAAGTGAGAATGGCCATATCATATCATATCATAGGACATGCACATGAATATATGACGAATGGAACCCTCAAGGTTTTGTAGTCTCCATTCACGAAGCTTGAGTAGTGGGATAGGTGGATAGAGTACTTAAAAAAAATATGAAGAAATTAATAAAACATTTAACTTTTTGTCTTATAATTTTTTTTATATGTTTTAATCATAATAAGTTGTTAATCTTTTTTTAATTTTGATTTTATTTATAATTTATATGTAACTGGCATATTTTGTTCAATGGATGGATTATGTTAGTCTAGAGCATAATTCTTTAATATTAAAGGTTTGATTTGGTTCTTCATATATAAGTTCATATTTTTATTTAAAATATATAATAATTATTAAATAAAATATAAAATTATATTTTTAATGATAATATCATTAATATTATACTATATCAATCCAATTTGTTTATTTCATATATATTTTTAAATATAATATTAAATAAAAATGAAATTAATTTTATAAACTATTTCTTAATTTAACATTTTAAATAAAAAATAAAAACCATCTATTAAATTTTTTTAATTAATATATATAAATTTAATAAATCAAATAATTGACAATGTTTGACCAAAGAACATAAGGAAATATGGAATGTGAAAATATCTTCTTTTCAATATGATATTTTCACAATTTTTATCACCTTGTCTTTTTGCGCTTGAAAAGACAGTGCTATTGTAAAGTCCAACTAATATTATATTATTTGATACTAATTGGTATTATCAGGCAGCCACTTTCTTTGCTAAGCGGATATCCATATCACACTTCACTTTTGAATCCATCCATCCAGTATTTAAGACACAATATACACACGAATATGCTACTTATATTTTTTTATTCTATATTATGCTTCAACTTTCTTACACAATACAAAGCCAAATATGTCTACATATTCAAACCATATCGATATTCAGTATTGAATATTCAAATATTCTACTCGTGCAAAACCTATGTTGTCTCTGCTGCGCCACCAAAACATATGAAACTTTCGTGTGATCATGAATGAGTCACCATAATTAATAGTAATTATATCATATTCAGATTAAAAGATGCAGTCCACCATCCAAACTATGAGGAACATAGTAAAAACTATCTACAAGCATAAATAAATATTATTATTTTTTCTTATGACAATGGTGGATGTTGAAGTTAATTAGAGAGCCCACACTCTAGTGGAGATGTGGGAAATCTGGCTGAATCTTTGCAATAATCATAAATCATGTATTTTTGTTGCACCCACTTCAGTTGCATGCTCTGCTTTGCGTTCAGTGAAGCATAGGCAGGTTGATCCCACCACGAAGAGCATGAGCACCCAGTACTACAAGCATCAATGTTGAAATTTCTGTATGTTGAAATAAAATCCGCGTGGCTATGAAAATGATCAATTTGTTTTGGGCAACTTAAAATGGATTACGTGAAAGAAATTGGAGCGCCTGGACTTTCCGTGACATGAACCCTATTTGAGTTTACCATTATTACCTTGAATTTTCATAAAATTGATAAATATTCCCCGAATATGTTTAAATTCGTGTGCGACATGTAGCAGAAATAGATGAGTTTCTTGGATTAATTTCGTAAGCAATGGCAATTGAACTCGATAAACATAACAGTGAAATATTATCAAAAACTATGAAAACATCTACGATAATTTACTGTTCATTATATCGCCGACAGTAAAAAGTCAGGTGTGCCTCGACTGATCAACCCATACTTTCAACTGCATTTCGACATCATTAGAGAGGCACCGTGTTTTGTCCTCCTAGCTCTCCTCTTTGATTGATTCCAGGTGCTTGTCTTCGTTGAATTTTGTTATATCTTCAACGGGCCGGTTCTTTCTGTCGGGATAAATACAGTATACAAGTATCTGTCCCAAGCCTAACGGAACTCCCAAAATGCTTGCTACATGTGCCATATATTGTACAATGAAAAATAAATATATTCGTCAAACAAAGGTTAACATTGGCGATATTTTTTTGATATTGTTGCGTCCCATACAAGCGTAACATAAATTTTGGTATCTGCAGTAGTATGAACAATTTAACACATTACATTACCACGATGATAATGTCTCTGCTAAGAGCACCATACAGAATCCACGAAGCACTTCCGAGGAAAATGAACAAGGAGAAATAAAAGTTGGGCATGAATTCAGCGCTCTTGGTTGGAATTACCAATCATTGTATTTACAATGACAACACAGTATAAAGTAATATACGATAAATCTATTTAACAGTAATTGCAGAAATGGGTAGTTCTGTGATTGTAATTACCACAAATATGATCGAACTATTCCTATTGCTATAATATAGAGAGATAAAGGCTGTAACTATTTTAATTAATTACTAAAATATTGAATAAGCAAATAATTACTTGTATACTAACTAAGTATTATACAATTAAACATGAAAAGACTTTGTTAATTAAAATAAAAGTTAAACACCATATGACATACAAAAATTAAAATTAAAATTAACATATTTTTTTGAATTTATTTTTATCAAATATTAAATAATTATATCTATATATCAAATATCACGCAACCCAATCAAATTATATAAACCTAATTTCTAGCAACAAAATAAATTAATTAAATTTATTGAGTTGTAATTTTTGTCACTGCAACTTGATAAAATTATATAGAATCTAATATCTAGCAACAAAAGAAATCAAATTAAACAATATCTGTAAAAAATAATTCAATTAAATTTATGGAGTTTTAATCTTGTTAGTGGATAACCAAATTTATTGAATTGTAATTTTTTTTGTTTATAGACTTTTTTTTATTTGAGATTTGGGTGGACTACCCTTATTCTTTTTCATCTATGGAAAATGACGGACAAGGATAAGACCAGTGGACTGTCAATATTCATTTTATGGCAGTGGTTCAAAATTCAATACAAAAGATTATAAAAATAAAGAAAATAAAAAATAATTTGTAGAGATAATTTGTAGCAATGCATGAATAACTCATAACTGATAAATGTATATCCAATGGTTCATTGGAGATGAGTAGAAGAATGTGAAATACAAAAGAAAAGGCCATAAAAACAAATGATAGTTGATAAATGGATAACAAAACAAAAGCTTGTAATAACATGTAGCTAACCATGGATATAGACTCACAGTTGAACCCATTTAATTAGAACAATATGAGGAATAGAAAATAAATTCCAAACTATTTTCTATTCCATCACTATCTCTCAACCATTTGAATTGGACAATAAATTATGTGCCTGTGCAAATTTTTATAATATCTCATCACAAAAAAGGACCATCAAAGGCAAATGATAGTTAATAAATGGATAACAAAAAAAAAAGTGTAATAACATGTATCTAGCCATGTATATAAATCCACAGTTAACCCATTTAATTAAAACAATATGAGGAATAGAAAAGAAATTCCAAACTATTTTCTATTCCATCACTATCTCTCAACCATTTGAATTAGACAATAATAAATTATGTAGCTCTCTCTCAACCATTTAAATTGGACAATAATAAATTATGTGACTTTGAAAATTTTATAATACAAATCTTATATTGTATCATTTTCTAATATTTTTATTTAAGTAATAAAGCACGAACTATGAAAATCACAATCAAACAAAATACTCACAATTACTGATAGTGGAGAAGGACAGAGAATATGGGTATACACAAAAGCAAGTTATCACAATAGTTCCAAACAACGCCATCACCCCCATAAACCATCTAAGTTGGCCATGTTATTCTGCAAACAAGAAATGAAGAATGGTACAAAGGATTTACATTCAATATTAAAACAAGACATTCAATCTAGAAAGGTACTGAAATAAATATTATTTTCTTCGGAGGAGATATGATCAGATAAAACCAAGAAATGAAGAATGGTACAAAGGATTTACATTCAATATTAAAACAAGACATTCAATCTAGAAAGGTACTGAAATAAATATTATTTTCTTCGGAGGAGATATGATCAGATAAAACCAAGAAATGAAGAATGGTACAAAGGATTTACATTAAATATTAAAACCAAGACATTCAGTCCAGAAAGGTACTGAAATATAAAAATTATTTTCTTCCCAAAAAAAATGATCAGATAAAACCTTGGCTTTGAGAGGAGCAAAAGTGAGATAGATGCAAACAAAGCAGCACTGTAGAAGAAATCCAATGCCGTTGACAACCATAATAATAAGTTTTTCCCAACCATTGCTTATTAGAGGCGACCCATACCACGTGGCCATAAGGCAGTTGAAGAGTGCTATTGCATAAGGAAAGCCTTAGAAACTCTCAGTACTTATGTTATGTATGACCCTCGTGAATGTAGTACTGCTCAACAAGATTATCATGTATGTCATTAAAAAAAAGGTAATGTTTGATTACACACTGTACATATCCTTTGAAGCGAGTTTATTAGTACAAACATACTAAGTGATTCAGTTGTGGTTAAGACATTATACTTACATCGGTGCACTATACATAAACAAACCGCATGCACTCCCTGCACAGACAAACCAGCTAACATGAATACATACATCATCAAAAAGGTAGCAATATGCAATGGTCTAAAATTAGGTAAAGCTGGAATTTGTTTACTAACAAAGCATCACATGACATGATGCATATCTTTATGTATGATTACGGCGTAGTTGACAGACCTAAAATGCCAATAAACAAACGCAGGAAGTTTTTCACCATTTCGTTGTTCTCGAAACACAAAAGTCTGTGTTTGCTCAACGATGAAAAGAAGCAGAAAGCAATGGCTCTTTGTGAGTAGGCCTCTTAATTATTTTAAATATAGCCTTGCAGATCTGGTCATATCAGAGGATGGGTGCATATTGATACCCAGTTTCTTACTTATTAAATCGATATCTTTGTATCCGTGCACGTATATTCTCACACTTTATGGAGAACAATACTGCGAGAGACCACAATACAGCATAAGAAAATCGAAAAACCTACTGATGCCCCACCTGCAAATGACTGTATCACTACGTTTCAAAGTGGGTCCAAGTTTGTAAAATCTCTCTAGCATTATTCTGCAATACGAGATGAACAAGGCAAAAAAGTTATATGCAAAAATAAGAATTGAAAATTTAAATATAACAATGGTATGCCTGCATCTCTACTGTCCGGTTTGTTTGAAAAGCATCCATTAAAATTATGGAAAGTTTCATTGCATTCTGGCTGAAAACAATTTTGTCGAAGTCCAACAATAGCTTGGCCAAGAATACCAAACTCAACAATTTTAGCTGTTATTGCCACTGCTCTCCATCAACATTGAAAATACCATCGCCAAGAAGATCTTCCATAACATACAACTTCCAATTTTTGGCGGGCTACTTCAGTAGGGTTTTCGAAACTGATTTCCTTGAGCTGATTGACATTTTGTAGTCGTAGTATTTGTTAACTAAAATAACTAATATCAATTTATCTTTGTGGCATCTTCAAAGATTGCGTCAAGCGATGGTGAGTTCGTTATGAGATGGGTATTAGGTGGGAGATAAAACCAAACCACGCATCTACTGATAACTGCAGTGATCATTCGTAGAGGTGGCAGTAGTTTAAATGTGAGTGTTGAATTGTTGGACACGTGGGCGAGTTGCAGATAGGTAACCTACGTCCACCACCAGGTATCTTTTCCACCTACGCTAACACACTCCTCCACCTATGCGAACAAACTCCCCGCATTCCTAAAATCGGTGATCAGGCAATCAGCTCACCTAACAAACTCTGAAATCAACTACTAGTTAAGCTAGTTAAAATTAATTAAAAGATCAGACGATTCAAATCATCTAGATCATACACTTGGCGTGTCTTATTGGATCTTGATGATCCACTCAAGCAAGTCCATCTCCAAAAATTCATATAATTTTTTTCTTAACCTTACACGATTATATATTATATTTTTATTAACCAGATTATAAGTTTTATTAACAAATTGAAAAAATCTTAAAAAAGATTAAAAATTAGAAGAAGAATTTCACATCTACCCGAAAAGATTTTGAAACAAAAATTCCACCTGATTAAAAAATGATTACAGTTATGACACTGTATGGAAGGTTTCATCGTTTTATTTGACGGGAGTTAAAAATCTAAACCCTATAATTTGACTGGCAAAATAGAGTTATGAACGGAATAAGTTATCTACTTGCACTGGGGCCCAATCCAACCCCTACTTTTCCACCAACTGTCCTCTAGAATTCATCCATCCATAAATTTAGCCATGAAAATTCTTAGTTTTTTGTGCAAGTTTAAAATTAAAAGTTTTGATTAGAATTTTTATGAAAATTACAAATTTATGTTTAGAACTGTATAATTTTAGTCAACTCCATAAAAATAACTAGAAAGATCTAAAACTTGAAAAGTTTTACCAACTTCCTTGTAACAATTAATCAACTCCTTTGTTTGTTTTATGAAAAGACGGAGTCAAGTAAACCCGGGTGCAAATGGTCCGGTAGATAGCTTACTCCCTTCATAACTGTCTTATTTTGCCAGTCAAATTATAAGGTTTAGATTTTTAACTCCAGTCAAATAAAACTATGAAATACTCAAACACTCTTCCATACACTGCCATGACTGTAATCATCTTTTAATTAGGTAGAATTTTGTTTCAAAATTTTCAATTTTTTTAAGGATTATAATGATTGCTATAGCAGGTTCATTGTTTACAGTTAAATTTTAAATGTTAGTATGTTGATATTAAACCATCGACAATGAACCTACTACCGCAAATGCAATCATTGTTTTACAACATGCTAATTAATTTTCAGTTTCACCATCAAAATTTACACGGGCCTTCAAAAGATTCCCACAACGATTTAGAAAAATAAATAGACTCAGCGTCATTATAATAATACGAAGAAATCTGTACATAACATGATTTTAAGAAATAAAAAATTTATTCTTGATAATAATAAGAAATCTGTACATAAGATGATTTTAAAAAATAAAAGATTTCTTCTTGATAATAATAATAATAATAATAAGAAATCTGTACATTATATGCCTGTGATCAATCGATTTCTATCTAACGTCCGTTCTCAGTTATCGATAAGAATATTTTAGACGCTATTCAATTCAAATTCAGGCGGAGGTTTGGGAAGTCTGGTTTTGTCCGTGCAATAGTCATAAGGTGTTCACCGCCCTTCACCTTCTAAGCTACCCTTAATAAACTGAGGATCTACATTCCCAAATCAGACTCTGATTATAAACGCTCGCTTACCAACCACATAGGCCTGAATCCTCGAGAAAAGAGAATCTTTAAGTCGATGAAGTGCAATGCGACATTTTGTCATCATTTATATCTCTTTCGCCGAGGCTGCCATATGGTCATACAGGATATTAAGGAAAACTGGATGTGCTTTAATGCTTTGATAATTCCCCTCACGCGTACCTACTGAGGTTTGAATGGCCATGTGAAGGCTATGTAAGAAAATTAAATTTGCTTTGGTGTAAGGCCATTTCATATCAACACGGTGGGCCTTTTAGGCTAAAAATTTGATACAAGTGGCGAGGTGTATTCATACTGCTATAATGTGATGGCAAACAAAGCCCAACGCCACATGTTCATATTGCTATACTTACATCTATAGGAGTAGACAAATCAAAGCCATCTTTGGCTATGATTTCTGTTCAATTTGGGTTTGCAGGGATTATCTCAGAAGTTGCTCTAAGTCAAGGAATGTCTCATTTGTGTTGGTAGTCTACTTCAAGTGTTGCAGGTGTTCTGGGAGGTCTTGGGCCTCATGCATACACGGCATCAAAGCATGCCATTATTGGCTTGACAAAGAATGCTGCATGTGAACTTGGAAAGTATGGGATTCGGGTGAACTCGATCTCTCCTTTTGGAGTTGCAACGTCTATGTTGATAAATGCTTGGAGCGAATACGATGCAGAAAATGCAGATATATGCCGAACAGCGAAAGCAGAAAATGGAAGAGATGGTTAGAAGCCTCGCAAATTTAAAGGGGCCAACTCTTCGAGCCAAAGACATTGCAGAAGCAGCCTTGTATCTTGCAAGTGATGAATCTCAGTATGTAAGTGGCCATAATTTAGTTGTAGATGGAGGCATTACCACGGTAAATAACTGTATCGGCTTGTGAGCCTTTTCCAAACAAATTGCACCCTTCATCTATTTCTAACCATGGTCTTTTCTTTGTTGGTTACAGGGTAAAAGATATTCAGCCTTAATGTGTTTTCTGTTACAGGGTAAAAGATACTCAACACTTGTAACCCTAATACCATGCAGAAAATGCAGATATATTGGAAGAGGATGCCAAATAGCGAAAGCAGAAAAAGGAAGAGATGGTTAGAAGCCTCGCAAATTTAAAGGGGCCAACTCTTCGAGCCAAAGACATAGCAGAAGCATCCTTGTATCTTGGGGATGCCAAATAGCGAAAGCAGAAAAAGGAAGAGATGGTTAGAAGCCTCGCAAATTTAAAGGGGCCAACTCTTCGAGCCAAAGACATAGCAGAAGCATCCTTGTATCTTGGGGATGCCAAATAGCGAAAGCAGAAAAAGGAAGAGATGGTTAGAAGCCTCGCAAATTTAAAGGGGCCAACTCTTCGAGCCAAAGACATAGCAGAAGCATCCTTGTATCTTGGGGAATCTGAGGCTTACCTCTACTGCACAAGCGCTCCAGCGAATGCTCCAAGATGACGAATGCTCCAGGGAATGCTTCAATGCTCCAGCGAATGCTTACCTCTACTGCACAAGCGCTCCAGCGAATGCTCCAAGATGACGAATGCTCCAGGGAATGCTTCAATGCTCCAACGAATGCTCCAAGATATCTCACGACGAATGCTCAGGACGACGTACTGCACATGCGCTCCGTGGAATGCTCCAATGCTCCTGCGAATACTCCAAGATCTCAGGGCGAATGCTCAGGACGGCGAATGCTCTAGGACGGCACAGGAAGAAGCGAAATTGGAAACTGAGCTGTGTCAGGTATCTCCTCCACCACTACTCCTCGGCGGCTAACAGACTACTCCTCCGCTGCGCCTAAAGACTCTTCCGTGTATCTCCTCCACGTTTCCAGGTATCTCCTCCATGCTTGCTCCTCCACGCTTATCTCCTCCACCGCCACGTCTCCTAACAGACTCCACATATCTCCCAGTCGGCGGCTAATGACTGATCTCATCTCCTAACAAACTCCTAACTCTACGGCTAACTAGCCCAAACTCCTAACTCTACGGCTAACTCTACGGCTAGTTAAGAGTGTTAAAAGATCAGAGGATTGAAATCCTCTGGATCATCCACTTGGCGTGATTTGCTGGATCTTGATGATCCGCTCAAGCAAGTCCATCCCGCAAAAATATCATTGATATAAATGCCTATTGACGTAAGAACAACGGCCTGATGGTTACTGCAGAATGCTTTTCTGCTTGCTTGCTTTCTTCTTGTGGACATGGGTAAGCACTATGTTATGTAATAATATAATAATTACAGTATTAGAATCATTGGATTTACACTGCTAAATACAAACGGAACACTATGATTGCAGTGGCAGTTTGGCATAAAATCCTGTTTCCACGAGAAGTTTTATATGATCATAACACGAATCGTCATTGGGTGAGTACACAGAGGACTATGGAAAATTAAGCACATTCCATTCAAACAGTTTATCATTTGTTTTCTTGTTTACTTAATTCTATCAATTGCTTTGGCATAGTACTCCCGAGGCGATGAGTGTTGACGATAATCATGTTTTTAATTGAACAAGGGCTTCATTTGGTTGTTTGTGTTTACGTCCAGGGTGGTTGTGCAGATTATATGTAGCTATGTCACGCTTCCACTTTATGCACTTTTGACACAGGTAAATCTTTCATTCCTTATGCACTTGTTATGCTCTTGTGACACAGGTAAATCTTTCGCTCCTTATGCACTTGTGACACAGGTAAATCTTTCATTCCTCGCTTGAAATAAATTCAGATTTCTGCACTCCAAAATAAAATCAAAATTGAGCACTTTAAAAGAGATATTAAACCATTCGAAACATTTTGAATTTTAAAAACCCATCTCTGTGCAGATGGGTTCACACATGAAAAACACAATATTTGAAGATCGGATAGCTAGTGGTTTGAGAAGATGGTATCGAAGAGCTAAGAAAAATAGAAAACACAGAGATTCAGAGACTGGATTTTCAAGCAGAGGGAGAACAGCTCGAAGTGTGGAAACAACTCCAAGCCGTGAATCATCTCCATTGCACTTAATGCGCAGGTACAATACTATGGGTGACATTGAAACTCCAGACATCTATCCAAGATATTACCTCTCTGAATATGAAGCAACCTAATCACCAGAGTACTCAGGAGCTATAAACCTGCAACATCCCATTTCCAAACAGGTGCAGACATCGAATATGGAAATGGTTGCAACTTCTGCATATCCTCGGCAGCCTACTATAACTGATTCGATTACTGAAGCCTGGGCATCAAAGAGGCTACAGAACAGCACCCTGCTTCAAATGATGCAAACGAAAATAGCAGAGATTTTTCCTTTGTCCAGTTTTAATTGTGTATTACACAACAAACCACAGATCACGAACTGATTACTAGTCTGAACTGAAAAATGATATGCTTCTGTGTGTAATCTGTTACACAGTTTTCATGTCATATGAACACGAGATTGTATTCACAATCCCACTTTCAATTTGTCTTCTTATGAGTATTGGCAATATGGTGATAAGTGTCACGTCCCCGTCCCTCAACCGGTGAAGAGGACGCGACGAGCACATCAAATACAACCTGGCAAACAGCCCATGAACATAATCAGAAATCAAATGCTGGAATTAAGCATACAGAGATGCATTTATCTTCAATCATACAGCGGAAGCAAACACACACATTCCAGCAATCTCCATGTTCATTTTAATTCATTTAACATCAATATAAAATTTGCAGAGATGGGATAACCAGCAGCACTTATCTCTTGATGAAGAATTCACCCGCAACCAGCTACGTCGCTGCAACGTTCCACCCAACCATAGGCCAGCTTGCTCATCAATCTCTCAGCAACGCTGCCACCCCCGAGCTGGGCATGATTCCTTCAGGATAAGGGACAATTGCAGGCTTATACATAGCCAAGGGGCACAATAGCAAACCAACACAGCTGGGTTTCACAAGCTTTCAACAACCAAGCCAAGCCAGCACACTCCACGGACTAACCACTGCATACCAGCAGCAAAACAACCCTTCACAGCTCTGTGAAGAAACAAGGATGACCAGGGATAATCCCCAACAAGAGGTGAGACACAACTCCAGCCTTCAAGGAAAATCAAAGTGGGTTTTGGCCCTATCGTGGCCAAAACAACTCAACCCAAATGCCCCGTGACCCAAAACGAATTTGAGCACCACCGCCCACAAAACATGGGTGAAATCAACAGCAACCCAATACGTGGGTTAAAACCACAGCCAGCAAAACGTGGGAAAACAACAGCCCCAAAAAACAGTGAGCACGGCTCTCACATGGAAAGAACGCCCCAACCAGTCTGTGCGTGAGACCGAAAACGGGAAAGGAATTCTCTGCGTGAGAATGCCCAGCAAATAGAGAGGACGCAAATTGGCAACTCGTGGGTGCTCAGCAACTCGTAGAGAGGAAGAACATCTGCGTGAGACCCCAAAACTGCCAAGAGCCTCTGCGTGAGGAGAAGACACACCAAAATCGTGGTGAGTGAGTGAACAGGCTGTGGAGAGAACGCACCCTGGGCACAATGAACAGGCGCGTGAGGAGAACAGAATAGGCAAGGCAAGCATGGGGTCGTGGGTGGAGTGTGGATGTGGGCAAAGGACTGACAGTCCTGCCACCCCACTCCCAAAGGCAATAACTGCCCATCCACCAGCAGCCATAACTGCTCAACCACCCAACAGATCATTAAAGAGGTTGACAAGGTTGGATGAGACAAAAGGGTGACAATTAACAAAGGTAGAAAACCACAAGGTAATAAAACATGGGTTTTTCTCCCATAACCAAGGTTTGACATCCCCCACCCCTTATCCTTCGGAATCCATGTCCTTTTCATTCAACGTTGCACTGCCATAGCTGGTTGTGGTTTTAGTTTTATTTGATGTGCGGTTTTCCATGATGCCACATTAAAATGTGCTCGATAGCACTACATTCCATCGGCAATTATCCCCATTGCCGAAACATACACAACAAAATCGATGGTGGGGATTTTGCCTTGAGCTCCTCACCACGATTAATTACAATATATACATCATGCAAACGGGGTTGAAACCGGGGACATTACAATAAGTGTTCCACTATTCACCTCATATTAATGGCTAAATATTTGTATATGTTTTGAAAAGACTTCTCATTTCTATATATTAAATTTAATATTGAAAAAAAATATTTATGTAAATATTTAAAATTGAAAATATTATTCTAAATGTATTTTCTTTTAATCATGGAACAACAACCTCTCAAGCTTATCTCCAATAGCCTCCAACCTAGATACACCAAGGTGAGCCTCTATCCTAGGGGTAGCCTACCCTTCCTCTTTTGAACTTGTGACCTCACTAAGATAACACATGTTCTTAGTATATATCAATGTTAAACGTGGATCTACCAAACATCTAGAGGGATCTAATTTATTGACTAGTACTTTTTTATTTTAATTTTTTACATGTTTAAGAAAATTTACACCTCAAGAATTTGGATCCTTTGATGCTTGGTAAATATGAGTTTGACATGGATATTTTAACTATTTATTTGATTCTAATTTTTAATTTTAGAAGGCCACAAAACATTTTTAATTACTATTTTTTTTTAAATTTTACATAACTTTATGGCACATAGCTAATCTTGTGCAATAATCTTTAATTTTATGAGCCAAGGTGAATTGTTTAATTACTTTTTATTTTAAAAATTTTGCGTAACTTTAAGTGTTACTTTACTTTATGTGACATCTTCCTCATACTTGGTACATTGGAAGCAACTATCATGGGCAAAGGAGAATGGTGGTTGGGGCATAAAGAACTTACATTGGTTTAGTATTGCTTTGAGGTTAAAAAACTTATGGATGGTACTACATGGTGAAGGGCTATGGTACAATGTTCTAATGAATAAGTATTTAAAGAACCTCTCGACAGTGGCATGGCTCAGAGGAAAAAAATTTAATAGCCGTGGAGTTTCCATTTTTTGGAAGGGGTTCCTGCAAACTCTGCCATGGATGGGAAGATGTTTATCCTGGCAAGTAGGTGATGGACATGATGTTCTATTGGGTATCGACCCTATCATTGGAACTCCAACTCCTCACACTCTACCAACTAGGCTCAGAGAATTCTTGGAGGACTTGGATATAACCATGCTTTTGCAAGCACGCAATATATTGCCTCGAACACACCATTACTGGTACACGGATGAGGACCTGTGCATTGTCGGTGATTGGAAGATTGCTTGGGTCAATTTCACGGGGGGACTGGAGATGGGAAGTATCAAGCTCAACACTTTGCCAGATACACTAGTTTGGGATCATGACAACTCTGTCGGTTCAGTCTCTGCTAAGATTGTTGATGATTGTATTGTACAATCCTCACAACCCCCAACAGGTAACAGTTTGCAAGCCCTCATTTGGTCTGGTATCCTACCCACAAAAATAAGTTGTTTTATATGGCTGGTGCTGGAAAATAAAATATTAATGTGGGACAATCTCTAGAAGAAAGGTTGGACTTGGCCTCGCATTTGTGCACTCTGTAGAGAAGAAGAAGATAGTGCTCAACATATATTTTCATCATGCTCTATTTGGAATGATGCTATCAATCATCTCAGTGGAAAATTTCATTTCATTCCTCCACTTCAGTGTGACAATCTATATAACTATATGAGGAACTAGACTAATAGGTTCTCAAAGTACTCGGTTTGCTGCTACCTTATTTTCTTTGCTATGTGGACTATTTGGAAAGCTAGAAATGCTTGTATATTCGAAGGAAAAAAGTTTACTGTCTTGAGCATTATTTTACAGACGGAATACTTACCCCAGTTGTATCAGCCTCCCTGTTGAAAGGCAAATAATCCTAGAGCACTTGGCTCAGGCCATGCACTTGTCTATCCCTGTGGTTTTTTTGATGAGGCATCAGCCAAAAATATAGGTGGAATAGGTATCTATTTATACCTGAATAAGTCTCATTCCTTCAAGTTTGCCCTAGGGGCTGAAACATGTACCAACACTAAAGCAGAATTGATAGGTCTCTCGGCTCTTTTGCATATTGCCAAGGTGATGGGAATCCCCACACTTAAAATTTTTGGGGATTCAATGGTCATTATTAACTGGTTTAAGGGTACTCATGCCCTTTCTCCACCTGAACTCAGTCACTGGTGCAGGGATACCAGGAAACTAAGTTCTTGTTTTCTTAACTTATCCTTTTGTCATATCTACTGTGAACATAATCAGCTTGCAGACAGTCTATCGAAGTCTGTCGTGTCTTTGGCTCCAGGTTCTGGCATTTATTCTGAAAATTTTGATGGACTTATGGTCTCCCATGACACTTTTATGCTCTTTTGAGCCCTGTGCTGGAGCTTGTATCTCCATTTTTTTTTTAGCACCTCTTTCGTGGTTTGGAGTGGGTGACTTTAGATAGCATCTCTACACTCTTATGTTCACGGTGGTGATGGGTTTGATGGACAGGTCCACTTTTTTGTCTTTGACTAGATTGTGTATTAAATGGGTATGTTCCTAGATCTCCCCCTTGGCAGCTTGTTGTGTTGAGACTTATCATTGGTTTACAGTATTCTAATACTCCTTCTTTGATCATGTATGATTGTAACCATTACTCAGGGATGGCACTTTAGATGCCCTTTGATTCATTTTATGAATATCAAGGACATGCTTTTTTGCTTCTAAAAAAAGAGCACCTCCCTACTCTAGGTGCAATAATTATGATTGGTTCAAAATGAGTACATCTCCACTTGAATTTTGAGTTATGTGTACAAGTGCACTAAGTTCAACACTACCTACTTCTTGTATGGTATCAAATGGGTTGCTCTACTTTTCATTAATTAAGATACTTGCATTTTTGGTTATGTGTACAAGTGCAATAAGTCCAACATTATGTACTTTATTAATTCATTGTGAGTATGTTAGCGCTTTTTTCAAAAGAAAGAAACCACTTTTTGTTATTAATAAAATGAATCAAACAAACATCTACATAACATGAGTTCCTTGTAGAGTCAATACACATAGTATATGTGATAGTAGCCAGGAAGTCTATTATAATCCTATCACCTAATAGTTCTAGATATCCAAATGTATACAATAATTCTAGATATCCAAATATATACAAGAGGGAAATAGAAACTACTAGAAGAATCCATAATCATTGCTTTATTCAAACCTCTTACTGTTATATTTTATACAAAAATAAAGACTAGTTTCAACATCATTTCTAAGGGTCTTTTTTGGTCCTTCACATAATCAAACATGACTATAAAGTTGAGGAAAATCCATATAAAGACTAAAAGTATTCCAAGCATTTTGATTAACAACTTAACATTAAAAAAAATACTGCTAAGGTGTCCATTGGGAAGTCCCCTAATAAGTATGTATGGTGCTCCTCACAATCACTAGATTGCCCTATACTTGCTCAAAATCCAAGAGACCTTCCACTTGACCATTTTCTTTCTTAGACAAGATATCAACTTTATGGCTGAATTACCTTAAAATATGCAAGAAGTTGATAGAGTCAAACTTAGCCTAGACCTCTTTTATCCTATCCTTCCAATGATCTAAACTGGACACTTGAAGGTTTCTTATTCTTTCCCACAATATTGACTCTAGAATCCCTACCTATTTTAAGAGCTAAGAATCCCTTATAATGGACAAAAATAGTTCCCCTCCCCCGAAGCGCCACTAACTTGAGATCTAGTATTTAAGCCAGTTCCACAACCCATCCATAAAGAGAAACATTGTCTATCATTTATCATTTAAATAGTTGAAAGTACTAGACTCACACTATCCATGTTTCATAGCCCTATAAGAATACCCAACTCGATCATCGCCATGAAACGAGGGAGTTGTAATAATATTTGGAGCTTTAACCTTCATATTTATGTGATAATCAAGGAATATCCCATATATAATCAAGCATACTGCGCCAATATGAAAGGGGGCATATTATGTCAGAGCTCCTAAAATGCAAAAATTAAAAATTAAATGTAGCCCAATTACTCTTAGCTGTAGCTTCCTTTTATCCTATACTTGGTTACAATTATAATTTTCTTATTTTCATGTTAGCAAGGACTTGTTGTTCGTCTTGAAGTCAATATGATAAACCATTGGGGTTTTCATACGGTTCAATATCAAGGTAATTTGTCATTTCCCACTATGTTCTTTTACATCATAAAATTTAGACCCCAAAGCTTGGAACCTTGTCCTAAGGAATACTTTTGAAACAAGTATTTGTATCTAGATTTAAAATTCAAAGGTTTAAGTTAACCCTGATCAAGGTTTAAGTGAGTCTCGATTCGATATTGTTTAATGGCTGCAATATATGCCAATCATGCGATGTTAGTTACCAAGAAATATCCTAGGTTGGAAAAACCATAATGCAAGGGACTTACAAGGTTTAATAGGAGGTTTCCGTTGTCCATCTGTAACTTGCGATTTGACAGCATATCCCAGGAAACTTTTAATGCCATAGCAGATATTAAATGCTCTTCATAAAAGGAAACACATCCTAGCCCTCCACTTGTAACCTACTTGCGGTGCGGTCTACAACGTTGGATGTGATTTTTGGGGTTTATGACAAGGGTTTTTTTGGAATGTGTACACATTTATGGTGTAGTGAAACTTGACCCTTTGGTCATTGTGTTGGTTATTTGTTGGGTTTTTTTTTCAAACCTCCTAAATGAGAGCTATGCTTTGTTAAGTTTTAAGAAACCTCATGGTGTGGATGTCAATATGCTTCTCTAGTTGTAATGCAGCATACATTGCTCATTTCAGCTCGGTACTGTGTGAAATTTGTGGTTTTGTTTAAAGTGTATCAATGTGGTTTGAATGTGAGCCGAGCTCTTTATCTTTGCATAAAATTTGAGTTGTCTCTGTTTCCTTGTGTGGAAGGTTTAAAAGTATTTTTTTCATGCCTTCAACTATTGGTGAACAAAAATGGTAGTGGTTATGGAAGAAGGATTCAAGCTCCCTCTTGCACATTCAAATGCTATGTTTCAAGGTAAATCTATTAACCTAGACTTCCATATTCGATCTTCATTATATTTTCTCTCTAAAACTATTTTAACACTAATATCTTTGTGTGCATGTGAAATTCTTGGCGTGTCTTGTCTATAATGGTGAAATCCATTTTGCAAATTAAAAGTAATAAAGGTATGTGTAACCTTAGTCTAACTACTGGTTGGTTGAGATCTACTATTCACCAAGCTTTGGGTTTGGAAATGAAATGGATTTTCGTCCTCTCTATATTTAAGATAAGTTTTTATACCAATCGCATCGATGGATCTAGTGCTTGTTTTACGACTTTGATAAATGTCATTGCTTATAAAACAGTATGGTTTTAAGTTATTTTTAATAATGGTACTCTATCCTTCTAGACTTAGTTATAATGTACAGTTTATATGAGTTGAATCTTTTGCTTCGTTTTGATGAAGACTTTAATTTGAAAGGAAACTTAGTTATCGATTCAATGAATGACTGTAATAACCATTAATCCATCAATTGGACTCGTGTTTTTCGTTGCGACTGTATGCATGTACATTTTATTTGATCCATAGTTCTAGATTATTGTTTTTAAATTTGTTTACAGTTTACTTAGATGTATGAAAGGGTTTTCTTTGGCCATAACAACATAAGCATTGATAATAATTACTATATCTTTAACTTTGATAAGAATCCTCTTAGCTCTCATTACTATCTTTGTATAATGTTAAAATAAAAATGTTCTAGTTTATTAGTTCTTTATCCTATAAGAGTTATAACACTCTGTATAGTGTTTTCTTAGCTTGAAAATGAATTTTTTTGTATGAAATATGCTTGTTATTTATATTATTTCTATGCATGAACAAATAAAAAATAGGAACAAATATTTTTAAGGTATTGAGTCTATAATTCCTATACATAAACTATATTAAGAAAAACTAGCATAATCATTATTTTAGGAATGTAATTAAAAATTTAACATTACAGGGTTAATAAAATAAAACCTGTCACCATTGATGGGAAAAAAAAAACTAAAGTTATCGTTCCTCTCAACCAAACTCCCAAAGAAACCAAATCACTTGCTCTAGAGCCCTTGAGCCTGTTTGTTGAACCACAAGGACAAAGACTGAGTAGTGAACATTCTCTCTCTGCATAAGCTAGATCATTTCCCTCCATCAGAAGCCTCATGCTTATTAGATGGGACCAATACTTTAAAGTATTTTTCCTAGGAATTTGGTCATTTATGAGCCACCTTCTCATTATTTCTCCACAAGGAGTCTCGACCTAATTTTACGAAAGATACCTCTTGCATCACTTGAGCTTTTACTCATCAATTTTTTCCATTTATCATTCCCCCTTGTGGGTGAGTAAACACTCTTTTAATGACTATTGCAGTAATGGTTTCTCTCAGTTTTTAATTATTTAAATAATATAAAATCTTTTACATTTATTTTGACCTCATTTGGCCAAAATATCAAAAATACATTAGAGGAAATTTCAACTCAAAATGGGCCTCCTAAAAAAATTTAATAAAATAATAGTTAAAATAATAAAATAATATTTATTAATTTTGGAGGAAGAAAAAAAACTACTTTTTTGTTTGTATTTTAGACATATCTCTTGTTTTTACTCAAATTTCAGGTATTTCTTGTTTTTGGGTTAGTGGGGTCTCTCAAAAGTATGCCGAGTGGGTACTCGTTGGATGCAGAATTTAATTCCGCATCTAAGGAGCTCTCCCGATCAAAATTTGAGTAAAAACACGGAGAGATATGTAAAAAATACAAACAAAAAAGTAGTTTTTTTATGATACATATCCCCAAATTTATATTAAAAAAGTTTTGAAGACCTATATGGTATTTCAAATTTAAAGCAATTTCATTAGCTAACACATGATTACATCAAATTTGAATTAGAGTTAAAAGGCCCATTTTGAGTTGAAATTTCCTCTAATGAATATTTAAATTCTTTAACATTTATTAGATAATTGTTGTGTTACATATTCAAAAAAGATAAGTTTATGATGTGTCCTTACCCCCCAAATAAAGAATAGAGGAAGAGAAAAATGTTCAGAACCCTAGGAAAACCAATAATGTAGACAATCATTAAGAGAGACTTGATCCCATATGCTAGGAAACTTAACCCTCTCCATTAGTTTTTCCTACACCTACTAAGTATAGGGACAGTGAACAAGCAAGCGATTCATAGTCTCAGAGTCATTTTTATATAGAGGACAACAAATTGGGCCAAAACCACCTCTTTTGACATAATTATCTCTAGTAAATATCTTGTTTTCTATAACAATCTAGCATAAACAAATTAATTTCAATGGGGAAAATCATTCCAAATCTAAGGATGTCAGCATTTAAAGATGAGATCTAAACAAGTGAATGTAAGAACTTTATATTATGATTGTTATCTACTTAACCATAACCTAAATTCCATGACCATGCAATCTCATCATCGCAATAGTTGAGCCTAATATGATTATAGTTGATATATTTAATGTAACCATCCCATTCAATTGCACTATCATTCTCAAACCCAAAGTCATCTACAGATTACTAATAGTGATACCTTATAGGAACTTGAACTTGCTTCTTAGCATGGTTTAAATATTAAATTCCTTTGGAGTGTATCTCTTGAACAATTAAAAATGACGGTTTATAAACCCCATCACCATCTACATACGAATCCACTCCTAATCTTACTTGAAACCCATTCCTTTCCCTCTAGGTAAGCCAATTGCCCAAATTTGGAAAGGCCTCTATATACCCACTCCATATATTGGATGCATAGTGTCCCTTTTTATTATTTTTCATGATCCAATAATAATTGATATTTTGGACATTTACCCATTAGAATTTCCCTCCAAATACATCTACCATCCAATTCCCTCCATAGGCTCTTCATATCCAGTGATTTACCAAGCCAAAAGATATTTTTGATACCCCATCCTCCCAATTCCTTTAGAATTGATATCTTTTCCCAACGAGCAAAATGAACACCTTCCCTAGTGAGATTAACATACCATAGGAAACTAATTAATATTTTTTTGATTTTCTTAAGGATAGAAGAGGCGAGCTTCTCAACTGAAAACTAGTACAAGGAGGAATTCTCTAAGACAAATTTCAACGGTATCAACCTACCCCCCAAGGAGAGCCACCTAAAGCACAAGTTATCAAGCCTTTTCTTGATCTTATTCACTAGCCATATCAAATCCTAAATCAAATAGATATTATGTTTCAAGAAGTATCCAAGGTACTTAAGACCACTTTCAATGTATTGTAGAGAATAGTGAAGAACTCTTTGTACCTATCCCAAAACTTATTCGTTTGTCTCAAACCAATGGAAACTTTATTTACAAGAGCTAATATCCATACTTGAGGCTGCACAAAATAGTTCAATGATGTCCAAAAGATACTTCCATTCTTCCACCTACTAATACCAAAAATAAGAGCACCATATAGAAATAGTAAATGCATGATATATTGATGAGCGGTGATTTTAATACTTGTGACCTTTCCTTCTTTCTTCTCCGGAAGAATAACTCTGCTCAAACATTCAATAACCAACACAAACAAGAGGGGAGGCAAAATACACCCTTGTTTAAGACCCCTTGAGATCTTAAAGAAATATGACGGTGAATTGTTGATGAGCACAACATAGTTAGCCAAAGGGACACATCCCATGATCCATCCTGTAAGTTAAAAACTTATTCTAGCATTGAAAAGTAATAACCTCAAAAAATTCCAATCTACCCTATCAGATGCTTTAGCAAGATCCACTTTAAGAACCAAGGCTCAATTTTACTCATCTTAATTGTATGAAGAATCTCATGTGCAACTTCGATGCCATTAAAGATATGTCTCTAGTTCAAAAACCCAAATTTCTCTTTTGAAATCCCTTCATCGAGGTCGTGCTTGATTCTAATAGAATTCACTTTATAAATGATTTTAAATAAAAGGTTGCATAATGAAATGTGGTCGAAGTCATTGAAAGAATTAGTATTGGGACATTTCGGAATAAGTGCTAAAAATAACATTTACAACACCTGAAACAACTCCAGAAGTTCTAGAATCACTACAAGAAAAAGACCATGTAGTTGAAGTTATTGCGGATGCTCTACTCAAAAGAGTCCAAATATTCATTTATAGAAGAGGTCCCTAGCAGATGTGAGCGTTTGTAGGTTTTAGCAGAGTTTATTTTGTTTATGAACTTAATTTTATCCAAATGCACTGGTGTGTTTACAACACAGGTGAACGAGGAAGTCATATACCATCTTGCACCATGTCCAAAAAAAATCATCGTGAAAAAAAATCCAAATTGGTGCATTAAGTAAACCTGAACTCCTTGGTGTGTTTCAATAAACCTAAACACCCCATAAGATACTTTACTAAAAAATAAAAAAAATTATAATTTTATTAAAATATTAGTAAGATTTTGTTTAGAAGCCTATATGCGGTGTTATAGAAATTACGACACACCCCGATTCTTTTAATTTAACTGAAATCACTCATATGTATTTTATTAAATATTTTTTAAAAATTAAAAAAAATGTTAAATTTTCTAATACGGACGTCCCGGTGTGTTATGTAGAAATGAATGCACTAGTGCATGTGCTTTAACCAAAATCACTGTTATGTATTTTATCAAAAATAAAAATAAAAGTATTTTAAAAACATTAAATTTTATTTAAAAACCTAAGGGCATTGAAGTCATTATCTAAAACAAATCGGTGCATACATAATTATCAAGCGCACCGGAACAAGGTTTTATAAAAAAAAACGTGGCTTCAAACTCATTTATACCCCTTGACAATGCTTCTGAGGCATCTACACGGGTGTTGTACATCACATACTGGACACCTTGCCACATGTGCTCATTCCTCATTGGTTATAGACACATTACTCATTCCCATTGGTTGACAAATAGTGGGAAAAATTAAAATTCTTCGTACATGGCCACGATGCCTCCTTGCCCTATGGTTAAGCATGTAAATTAATTGTTATTTCATAATTTAAATTTATAGTGGATTAATTTTTCCAAATGAGTAATTACTTAACTTTTTTTCCCAAAAAATTAAAAAATTAGCACAATGCATTCGAGTAGTTCGACTCTCATCAGCAACTAGTGCACCTTGTAAATTTTTATAGGGAGCACCACTAATGAAGCAATCCGAACATAATTAACACGCCACTTATATGATGTGTTATGTTCTTGAAATGCACCAAAGTAATATTAATTTATTTTAAAAATAATCAACTAAATACTGATGTGTTTCTATAGCTATGGGCATCGACCTTTTGGTGCCCATATGTGTATAGATCACATTGGATCATATTAATAAAAACATATTAAAATTTAAAATTCGATGTTTTTTGTTAAAAATGTCGCATTGTTCCGATAGTGCTAATGTTCTTCTAATGCACCACTTTAGGAAATTAATATTTTACAAACCCACTATACTCATAATTCCACAGTGCTCGTAGCTCACTTTAGTGCACCAGTACTCGATGCTTTGATGTTTTGTATGAGCACCATGGACACATTCCTTAACGTCTTTAAATTAAAATAAACAATAGTTATTTTGGTTCAATATAGTGCATCGATTATGATGCGTTGATGACAAAAAAATTTAAACACACAGGTGCATTTTTAATCATACACACTCGATTGACAATAAATTTTGAAAAATATTTAAAAAATATCCTAATGATACAGTTTGATACAATATATGCACTATGTGACATAGTGCGTTGAGTTCAAACTAGCAGACTGTTTATATTTAAAAACCATCATACAATTCATAGATGGTGTTCCCATTAAACATAACCACACCGCAATTTATCTGCCCCATTTATGAGGCAATAACATGTCCAAAATGCACTAGTGCTGTGGTTTTAAAAACTTAACTAATTGGAAACAGTGTGTTACATTACAATAGGAGCACTGAGTTACTCGATGTGTTCATAATTAAATGATGCATTGGTAAAGCAGGGAATTAAACAAAACTCAATACATCCACAATGTGGTCTGTATATAAAAAGCACCATGTCTAGTGCATTTTCTATATAAACGCAACGTTGGCAGCGCAGTATGTATATAAAATCACAGTGTGCAGTGTAACCTTGTTATTTGGGTACACCACTCATAAAAAATATATTGCTTTGATAGAAAAACATATTATTCATGTTATTAAAGAGGAATTATATTGAATGAAATATTATAGGTTTTAGATATCTATTTACAACATTGATTCATGTTATATGTGAAACGGAGACATGAGCGACGACAAGATTCTTGGAAAGTACTCGATGCTTTGATTTGTTGTGGACGCAACATGGAAACATTTCTTATTGACTTTAAACTAACATAAACAATAGTGCTTTTTTGTCAAATATAGGGAATCAATTATTATGCGTTGGTGACAAAAAAATTAAATATACCGGTGCATTTTTATTCATACACACTGACTTGACAATAGAATTTTCAAAAACATGTAAAAATATCCTAATGGTGCAGTTTGATACAATATATGCGCAGCGTTACCTAGTGTGCTAAGTTAAAACTAGTGGACTAACTATATTTAAAGCCATCGTACAATTCATAGACAATGCTTCCATTAAACATAACCGTATTGCAACTTGTCTGCCCCATTTATGGAGCGATGACATGCCCAAAATGCACTGGGACTATGGTTTTAAAAACTTAACCTATTGGAAATGGTGCACTACATTACAATAGGAGCACCGAGTTACCCACTATGTTCATCATTAAATGGTGCACTGGTAAAGCAGCGAATAAAAAAAACTCAATACATCCACGATGTGGTTTCTATATAAAAAGCACCATGGTCGACGTATTTTATATATAAACGCACCGTTGGCGGTGCAATATGTGTATACAATCACCATATTTAGTGCAACCCTATTATTTGGGAACACCACTAAAAAAAATTAATGTTTTGAGAGAAAAACATATTATTCATGTTATTAAAGATAAATTTAATTGAATAAAATATTACATGTTTTTAGACATCTATTTATAACATTGATTTATATTATATGTGAAACATATACATGAGAGGCGATAAGATTCTTGGAAAGAGCGCGTAAATATTGATTAGTTCAGCTTGGTTAGGGATTAGGAGACTAGAGAGAAGGATATGGATTTGTCTTCTCAACCCATTATTGTTGCTACTCTATAGCTCTCGAGGGTTGTCGGCCTCCTAAAGTTATATCAAGAGGATACATCCATGAAGGGAAACTCAACATTATTTTGTTAGTCCATCTGTTGATGGTATTACCTGTCATGTGCCCATTCCAATAGGTCTACTAGTTGACAATGTTTCACCCACCTACTAGTTACGTAGGTTGGGGAGGAGGGATTAAATATATCAATAAGGGATCTATGGGACCCAAGAGAACCTTATTTTATCATTTACACATTAAATTGGTTCATACGAATAATAAATATGGATAAAATAAAGTTGCATTGATAAATAAGGAAATTTGGAGGTCCATGGGGGCCTTGGGTGGCTAGATTCTTCCTTACACATGTCATGAATTAACCCCAAATTCAAAATTATGAGGGATGGAATTTTCTTTGAAGGTGAAGAGGTATCAAATGACATATACTAAGCCCAAGGATTTAGATGGAATTTTCTTTGAAGGTGAAGAGGTATCAAATGAAATATATTGATCCCAAGGATTCATATGGGTGAGTAGGATTAACTCCCCATAGAAGAGGAAGAGTCTAGGAAGAAAATAGGTGCCATGTGGTGCTAGATTCCCTGCACTTTATGACAACAATGATGGAAGATTCTATAACAAGTTAGAACTAACTGTAGACATGATTTTTGACATATTGCAAATATGACATGACAAGGCTAAAAATAGCCACCAAGATGTTGAATTTTGGAGTTAGAGGCAACCATTCAAATTTGGCGGAAGATGAAGGGTTGAGGACAAGGCCAAGTAGCATGGAGGTTACTAAACATCAAGGATGAGGTGGAGGAAGATTATGGGAATGAATTATTCCTTTGAGGGAATTATGAGGGTTATAAAAATATTTCATGAGAAATATAAATTTCTTTTGATCAATTGTGAGTTTTCCATTGGCATTTGGAGAGCAATTGCTTGTCCTTCGCATGGTGAGTGCACACTTATCCTGCTAGTGAGACAATTTTGAGAGAGTGAGGTTGTCATCCAAGTTGGCCATGAGAGAGGTCATTAAGACCTATAATTTGGAGCTTCATAGAGTGTTTTATTTCATATAGGATGCTTCTTCTATTTGTGATACATCTTTCCTCCCATTCTCTCAATTTCTACTTCTAGATTTCCATGTTTTTCCATGAAGGCGCACTTGTGTGAATGGTGGTTGCACGCCATTGAGTTCAGTTGATTCCCAAGCATGGGTGAATGATTCATGTCTCTATAATGTGTCTCTAATATCCTATGTAAGTAGAAATCAGAAGAAATACATGTGCAAATGTCCATATTTCTAAGCTTTATTGTGACTAGTTTCCATGGGATGATGTTCCCTTTCAATGGAGACTGTGTATCTGATGTATATTGTGACTTCGATCAATTTTATGTTCTGTTACTGAGATATTGAAATTTTTTCATTGGTATATATTCATATTTCTCTATTCTGAATGATTATATGCACCATTTATGAGTTGAAGTTGAGCTTTTATGTGTCATTTCCCTTGAGCAAATATCACTGAAATTGTGCATTCATATATGAAGATTTATAAATCAGTTGCATAACTATTAAACACACCAAATGGAAAAAAATTAAGTATAATTACAGTGCCCATAATCTTTTCTGAAATTTTGGAGGGTTGAATAGGATTTGGAGAGCCATTTCTTCCCATACCCTAGGGGGAATTGCATCATAAATTGCTAGTAAGTTTTTCCTTTTTTCCATCATGCCCAATTCGAGTTGCATATGTCTATGAAATATAATAAAAATACCATAGAGACACTTTAATAGTCCTAATAATCCACACATCATCCCCTACAAAATTTAAGACCCTCTTGAGCCATTCGAATCCCCTTTGGTCAAAACTAGTCCAGACAATTTTTCCAAAATTATGCCTTTATTGGGAATTTTTGAATTGGGAAATTACAAGTGGTATCAGAGCCTAATATTGGCACCTGATAGAGATATCTATTCATTTTTCCTGACTCTGACCTTCCTTCATTGGAAACTAAGAGTGGAGTCCTTAACAGTGAAAGGGAAGAAAGTGGTGAAGTGATTTATTTTTACAAGAAGATTAAGGAAAAACTAGAACTACGAAATATGGATGACAAAGAAAAATATGAATACCTTAAAACATTCATTAAGGAAGATATGGAATCCAAGGGGAAGTCAGAATATATTAAAGTTTTTTCTAAAGATGATGAAGAGGAGGAGGAGGGCAAAGAGGCACAACTTGCAGCCCATGAGGAAAGGTATCAAACAATAGAAGAAGAACAACCCACTCTTGATATAGGAAATATTCCAGCACTTTTGGGTGTACCTAGATTCTAGACCTTAAGTCTCAGGGGCAGCGTACAAGGCCAAAAGGTCACAGTTCTAGTGGATGGTGGAGCCACTCACAACTTCATAGATGCAACCCTAGTGGAGAGAATCCTAGTTGCAAGCTTAAACTTTTGATGGTTTAACAGTCATCGTTCCAGGTAATAATTCTATGGACTGCACTAACTGGATTACAAAGCTTCAAATTACTCTAGGAAATAATACTATCACTCCCAATTTTTATGTAGTGAATATGGTTGATATTAATGTGGTTTTGGGAGTACAATGGCTGTATTCTTTGGGGGAGAATATAGTGAATTATCAAGTCCTTGAAATAAGGTTCAAAAATTTGAAAGGGAAACCCATCTTGTTGAGAGGAATGAACACTTACCGAAATCAAGTGGTGTCTTTTCACAACACGAGGTCTATTTTGAGGCATGGATACATAGAATGCACTGCTGAATGTTTAATTACATATCCTAAACCTCACTTGAATATTTGTAAGCATCCTAAGGAGATAGAGAAACTATTGAGTAAGTATGATAAGGTTTTTGGAGGCATTCCCCCAGGGATACCACCATATAGGGGGTGGAGCATAGAATTGAGTTAGAGATAGGAACGCAACCTATCAAAATGCATCCTTATAGACATATCAAAAGGATTAGAGATGTGATTGAATATGCCATTAAAGAACTCTTTGATTTGGATCTCATAAGGCCTAGTTCTATCCCATTTGCTTCTTTAGTTGTGATGGTTAAGAAGAAATATGGAACCTTGAGAATGTGCATTGATTTTAGAGCATTAAACAAGAAGGAAATAAAGAATAGATACCCCATTCCAAAGATTCATGAGCTCATGGATGAGATCCATGGGGTCATGTTCTTCTCAATATTGACCTTAGATCTCGTTATCACCAAATTCGAATGAGAGAAGAACACATACCAAAGATTGCTTTCAGATGCCACTATGGTCATTTTGAGTTTGCTGCAATGCACTTTGGATTGACAAATGCACCAGCCACATTCTAATCATGCATGAACAATATCTTACACAAGCAACTTCGTAAGTTTGTACTAGTTTTCTTTGATGAAATTCTTAATTACAATAAAACTTGGGAAGAACATTTGCATCATCTAGAAGAGGTATTAAAAATTATTCATGATCAATATTTGTTTGCTAAGCTATAAAAATGTGTGTTTGGTTTGACATATCTATCATTATATTCGACACATCACTGGTCAAGATGGTACGAAGGTGGATATGGAGAAAATAAGAGCCATTTTAAAGTGTCCTCGTCCCAAACGTATCACTAAATTAAGAGGATTCATTGGAATTTGTACCTACTATATAAATTTCGTTAACGACTTCTCCTGAATCACTTCACCTATCACTTATTTGACAAAAAAATATTATTTCCAATTACATGAAGGGGATGAATAATATTTCCAAATAATGAAGGAGGTAATGAGCAACTGTCCTATTCTAGCTTTGCCTAATTTTTCTAAGCCATTTGTCATGGAATGAGATGCATCAGGGGAAGGCATTGGAGCAGTGCTAAAACAAGGAAAACACCCAATATATTTTGAGAGTACGAATCTAGAGCTACATGAGAAGATTTATTCCATTTATCGTAAATAAATGCTATATATCATGCATGCTTTGGTGAAGTTCAAACAATACTTGGTGGGAAACAAATTTGTGGTCAAAACTGACCATAACAGCTTGAGGTACTTCCTCACTCAAAAGGATCTAAATGAAAGGAAGTAAAAGTGGGTGAGTAAGATTCAATCATTTGAGTTTGATATTGAATATGTGAAGGAAAACAATAATGTGGTAGCTGATGCCTTATCTAGAAGACCTTTTATTTCTCTAATGGATGTAGCAGAAAATTGGAAAGCCACATTAGAGGTAGAGTATGCCAAGGATAAATTTTCTTCTGAAAATTTTTATGGGACTAAACAATATGATAGGTATAAGGTTCGTAAAGGAATCATATACTAAAACCATAGAATCTATTTGGTCCCTAATTCAAGATTGAAAGAGGAAATTTTAAAGAAATATCATGACTCTCCTCTAGCGGGTCACCCTGGTTTCTTCAAAACATACAGAATGTTGAGGGAGATATTATCATGGAGAGGAATCAAGGATTATGTTCTAAATTATGTTAATTAATATCCCACATGCCATCAAAATAAAGTGGAGCACACACATCCATCTGGTCTCTTACATCCCTTGCCTATTCCAATACAAAAATGGGAGAGCATTTCTATGGACTTCATCATTGTTTTTTCCAAAGTATTTGGTAAGGATTGCATATTTGTGGTGGTGGATAAACTCATTAAATTTTCTCATTTATTTGTTATTAATACCACTTTCATTGCTGCACAAGTGGCTGAACTCGTTTTTAAACAAGTTTTCAGATTGCATGGGCTGCATAAGAGCATTGTTAGTGACATAGACAACAGATTTTTTAGTGCATTTTACAAAGAACTTTTGAAAATGGTGGGGAAATATTTGACACCTAGAACAAGATATCATCCCCAAACTAATGGTCAAGCAAATAGGGTGAATCAATGGCTGGAATGCTACTTGAGGAACTATGTTAGTGGGCAACAAAACACATGGATAAAATGGTTGCATTTGGGTGACTTTTGTTACAATACTACTTTCCATATGTCCATTGGCATGTCTCCTTTTAAATAAATTTATGTTTATGATGCATCCACTTTTACTGACCACATTTTGGATGATATTAGAGCTCCAAATGCCAAATATTGGATTGAATAAAGTCAATAGATCTTGAGAGTTTTGAGAGATGACTTGCAAGTTGCTCAAAATAACTAGAAACAATATGCAGACCAACATAGAGTGGAGAGACAATTCCAAGTGAATGAATTTATGTATTTGAGGTTACAGCCCTTAAAAAAAACACCATAAAGGGTAAAGGTTCATAAAATATCAAGGCATGGTTTTATGGTCTCTACAAAGTGATTCAAAAGGTTGGGTAAGTGGCCTATCAATTGGAGCTTCTCATGGGAAGCATAATTCATAATGTATTTCATGTTTCTTACATAAAGAAGGTTATAGGGAAGAAAATTTAAGTTTCAGATACTTTATCACATTTGGATGATGAAGGAAAACTTGTTCTCATTCCAGAAAAAAATATTGAGAACAAGGGAGAGAAGACTACTGTTGGAGGAGCAAGTCGGTATGTCAACTTGAAAGACAGCCGACTTAGTCGATCAGCTGACTAAGTTAGTTGATCGACTAAACTAGATATTAGGTTGGCCACCTAAGGTCTTGTCGGTTCACCGAACCCACAGGTAGTTATTTTGTAACTATTTTGTAATCATATATATTAGGCTGTTGAGCCAGAAGAGAACTCGGTTCAGTTCTCTGTATTGTATGGACCCATTCATGTTAGTATAATCTGTTAATTCATCTACTTGTTCTTATATCTTGTCTCTGTTATGTATGTATGTTTTAGTATGTATTATTGGTAACCTTATGTGATCTGTGAGATTACAACATTGGTTCTGTTGTCGGTAGTACATGTATGAGATGTATGCAAGTAGATGATATTAGAACAGGAGATTAAGGACTGGTGGGAATGTAAAATTGCAAATTATTTGCTGAATTATGCATGAAGAAACCTATTAACGACTGCATAAGCAAAAGCAAGATTCTTTACGGAGACACATGAGAAGTTTGTAGAATCAGTACCCCAAATTCTGAAGAAACTCCTGGATGAAAAAGGTGAAAGGAACTAAAGATCAACAATTGCTAGAAAAATTGATCTGAGGGGGAAGAAAAAACTTGTCAAAGTGGTTTGAAAAAATCACTGAGGACTTCTACGAGGAGCAAGCAGTAGAAGATAGAACTTTGGTGGAAACCGTCAAGGAGAAATTTTACACAGAACTCACCGAGCAATTTTTGTGTTCCTTACCGACCTTGCTGTTTAAGTTCCTGATCGAGAAGGGAGTGGGTCATATTGTCAAACCTTGTCCATCACTTCATGGATCACCATTAAACCCTATCTAGACAGAAAAACAAAAGAGGTGGGAAAAATTCATTGCAGAAAGGGAGTGGGAATACTTCCTAAGCAAGTAGACCGAACTATCCGGGATTTCTAAAGTGTCGAATAGGCTATGGGGGGCTAGCTGGTCATATGTCGGGATAAATTGGAGTGGATTCTAGTCGACTAAAAGTAGATACCAATCACCAGCAATGAGAAGTCAAACAAAAGGGAAATCAAGAAGATAGTATCACACAAAGGTATGTTGGACGTTCAGAAAATAGAGAGAGAAGAGAGAAAACAAAGGAGGAAAGAAAGAAGAGAAAGAGCCTTAGTGCTGCACAGAGGAATGAGTACTAAGGAGACCGACCGGGAAAGAAATCCACCAGAGTTGGGTCATGACTGACAAGAAGAAGAGGCATCCCCTACGAAGGAATAATTGTGAATAGAGCAGCTAGAAGCTCTCCAATTAAGAGCTCCCTAAGAAGGAACAAATCTATCTCCGTTGAATCCACGTACCCGGATAAAAAATATTGTCGAAGAGGACCTCCAACTAGGAGCTGGTGACTTTGGTATATGGAGCCGACTAGATGATGAGACATACACTGGAAGACACCTCATTATCTGTTGACCAGAAGAAGGAAATTGGGTTACCTTTCAAGTGGTACCCTCCAACCGAAGTATCCACTTACTTTTATCGACACATGAAGGAGCACCCCCCCTGCCAAATATAGCTTTGGAGGACACAAAAAATTTAGAACTGTGGACAGGTAACTATAGTTGGACATCGACAGAAGAAGTCAAAATCAACCGACTGATGGTCGAATATGAAACGAAAAAAACAGCCGACGAAGATGAAAGTTCCGTCAATGATAGTTCTGCAGAAAGGAATAAGCAAATAACCCCACCACCCCCACCTCCACCTCCATCACCTCCTAAAAGTAGCGACAGTGATTCCAACATTGGTCATGGGTCAGCACACATTCCTCTATATGAAGGGAATGAGGACCCCAGACGACACTAGTTCATCTGTGAGTCGACTTGGGAGGCTAACCAAGTTACGGATGAAGACAGGAAGATGGCACAGTTTGTCGGTGCCTTCAGGAAAAGGGCATTAACTTGGTATATGACATTTTCTAAAAGACAACCTCGAGCAAACAAAGCTGAGATCAAAGCACAATTTCTATCATTTTTCAAAACTCCATATGTAAAAGATCTAGCAGCAAAGAAATTAAAAACAATATCACAGAAGCTAGGAGAAACTGTCGACGATTATGATAAGCGATGGAAAGACCTTCTTAGCCAACTGGACTATGTTATAGATGAACAATTCTTAATCCAGTGGTTCTTGCAAGTTTATCTTAGAAAATCCGCCGACACATAAGTCTGGAAATATTCAAGTCTTATGAAGATGCACTTACAAAATCTCTCCAAGTGGAAATGGATGAGAACATACCAGCATACTCCACCGATCACAGACTAGAAGAACAGCTTGAGATCATGCATAAGTCATTAAAATAATTATACCTCAAAAGTCAGGATATCTGGTGCACGAAGTGCTCGACGGCTGGACATTCAAAAGAAATTTGTTGACAGGAAATCATCCAATAGGACATTCGATTCGTGCAAACGAAATGTTTTTGTGACATCTGCTAAGAGCATGGGGACCACTCGACAAAATATTGCCCGTTAAACATGAAGAACGGCAAGGAATCTTGATGTGTAATCTGCGAAACTAAAAATCATAACACATCCAACAGAATTATCATGCAGTCTACTAGACCACTGCAGTTGCACAAAATAATGAGCAAAGCAACTTACCAAACAATCAGAACAATCAGAGATATGAAGGTCGAAGATACGAGCACCAGTATGACAATCGACGTGGAGGCTACGGAGGTCGAGGAAATCAAGACAACCAACCACGTTGACCCATCCAATGCTTTACATGTTATAAGGAGGGACATCAGTATGCAGACTGTCCATATAAAGACATAACTGGCCTCAAATTTTGTACTCATTCAGGAGTAGGTGATCACTCACTAGAGGATTTCCCTACCATGGTGGATAAAATAAATAAAATGAAAAATGTTAATGTCTTGTCGTTTGTGCAAAAAAATGATGTAATAAACACAAAGAATTTGCATATCGTAACCTCGAAAGGGACAAAAACAGGAAGTGATAACCCAAAAATAAGCAAAATAAAAGAGAAGAATGTCTACCCTGATCCACTTAAAGAAAAACAAACATATAAAGAGGAAAGAAATGTATTCAAAGAATTTGCACGACAGGAAGAGACTAATGACAATCGACATAACACAATAAAATAATTAATACAAATCGTACAAAAAGATAACTCAGTATCTTAGTTCATCAACTTGCTATATGAAATAAAACACAACAACTCCGAAAAACAAACAAAGAATATCTGCAGTTTAAATCAAAAAGATAAAAGTGATGCCGACCCACTTGTCAACCTGGAAATTGAAGGATACCGTGTCTGACAAGTAGTGCTCAACTTTGGATCACAAGTAAACATCATGACTCGTGACACTTGGGAACAAATGGGCTGACCTCGACTATATGAATCAGGTATATACTTGAAACTAGCCGACTAGGGCCTAATTGAACCTATTGGAGTCTGGAAAAATCTTGATACAACGATAAAAGGAATATCGACCAAACTTGACTTCGAAATCATTGACCCTAAGGAAGGATCCAGTTCCTTCCCAGCGTTAGTAGGTCGACCTTGTGGTAGAAAGATGAAAGCATCGATATCCCTAGATAAGGAAAGCATAAAATTGAAAGGAAATGGACAAAAGGTCATCGTACCTATTCATCCATCCCAAGGAGAACCTTGGACTGAACCTATCAATGAAGAAGTCAACATCCAACAACTTTATCGACAGATACAAAACAATGCAAATTATACAAAACCTAATATCTATGGAGAACTTCATTTAGGCAACCAAGACTTAGTCGGATATAATTCAGATGCAAAATTATATGATTGGGAATTCGAGAACTACGAAACACAAGCAAGAGGGTGCTGGAATATCCAAAAAGTACAGAAAAATCCCACCCAACAGTGCTTCATAGTGTCCATTGTCCCAAAAATCTTTGAGAAGAAAATTAGGGAATACCCTACTTTAAAACCTAGCAATGTAAATACTACACAAATACCAAGATACAAGGAAAGAGAATTACCAGTCATGCACATAGAGAAATTTTCCAAAAATATTGGTGAACATTGCCGACTTCAAAGCCTAGTAGAAACTTTTACAGGACAAGCTGCTAGATGATGGGATACCCATCAGACAAGACTGCAGACCTCGACAACAGCTTCAACTTTGTAGAAATATTTGGAGGAAATAGGTTAACCAAACATGCTCAGATACCCATATTCACTCAAGGTCAGAATCCAGAAGACCATATAAATACATGTAAAAAAGAATGGAGAAAACTTGGATACAAAGATGAACGAGCATGGCCACACTTGTTTCCATCAGCCCTCGCTGACTTACCAAACAAATGGTATAAAATGGAAGAAGCTAGGGGTGAAACATTCTTATGGCATGAACTCAAAGAAAATTTCATTAAAGATTTCAACTTTATACCACAAAATGAAAACTTGGTCGAAATAGCAAAACAGATTAAAGAATTTATACAGCCGACAAAAAAAAAGCCTTAAAAGGTAACCGACAGACAATGAATTGTAACAATATACAAAATTGGACAATACCACAGTCAACAAGACTACAGTTAGAAAACAAAAATACAAAAGGGAAAATCTTCTGATGGAAATCAAACCGTGTCAGAACGACCAAACCTATTCGTACAGTGCTTAAAGTTGAAACAACCGACAAAGAGGATAGTGACAGAATGACTGCAGCTAACTTTCCTGCCACATTCTCATAGTTTAAGGAAGGAATTCAACCAATCAATGAAGCCAAAGCTCCAGAATGGCTAGATGCTAAATTCAAAACTAGAGAAGTCGACATCTCAAATGATGACCGACAAAAAATGGCCAAGATTGGAGACTACTGGAATGAAGAACAGACAATTAAAAGATTTCTAGGATGTATTTGGCAGAGATTATACAGATCTCAAAGGTTTAGTCCATGAAATGGGAGAAATGAAGATTGACACTAAACCTGATGTTCAACCTGTGAAGAAAAGGCCATTTAAGCTAGCTCACAAATACAAAGAGATAGTAAAAAAGGAAATTGATAACATGCTTGCAACATGCATCATCTATCCTATTGACCAATCAGAATGGGAAAGTCCAATGGCTGTACAACCTAAGAAACATGATCCAACCAAACTTAGAATTTGTGTTGACTTCAGAGAACTAAATAAAGTGACACTAACAAACCCATTTCCAACTCGTTATGCAGATGAAATCTTAAATGAGGTTGCAGGACATGAATGCTACTCATTTACAGATGGATTCTCAGGTTATAACCAAGTGCCAATAGCCAAAGAGGATCAGAAAAAAACCACATTTGTATGTGAATTTGGCTTATTTGCTTATAAGGTTATGCCTTTTGGATTAAAAAATGCACCTGCAGTATTTTCTAGAATTGTTGTCAAAACATTTCAAGAATATATTTACAAAACCATGGTAGTATACTTTGATGATTGGACCATATACTCCATGTTAAAGGATCATTGCAAATGGCTAAGACTCATGTTGG
Source organism: Pseudotsuga menziesii (assembly GCA_001517045.1). Taxonomy (NCBI): domain Eukaryota; kingdom Viridiplantae; phylum Streptophyta; class Pinopsida; order Pinales; family Pinaceae; genus Pseudotsuga; species Pseudotsuga menziesii. Next base: position 238,186 of record LPNX010337950.1, on the reverse strand, counting down.
AAATATGTCGACAAATTCAACTATCCCTGAACATCAGGAAATGCATATTTGTGACCCCCATAGGGATATTATTAGGGCACATTGTATGTAAAGAAGGTATTAAGGTTGAATTTGCAAAAATTAAAATTATCCTCGACCTAAAACCACCAGTAAACCCAAAAAAAGTTAGGGTGTTACTTGGCCACACATGCTATTACAAAAAAATCATAAGATATTATTCAGATATGACCTATCCACTCGAAGAACTATTAAGAGAAGATAAAGAGTTCAAATGGAGAGAAGAGTGCCATATATCATTTGAAAAATTAAAAATAAAACTAGTTGAAGCACCAATCCTAAGGTTTCCAAACTGGTCGATCAAATTCCATGTTCATATTGATGCATCAGGACTAGCAATAGGAGCAATCTTAACTCAACCAGGAGATGATGGAATGGATTATCCTATAGTTTACAATAGCAGAAAATTAAACAAAGCTGAAAGAAATTATTCAACAACATAAAGAGAAGCACTAGGAATGGCCTTTTCATTACAAAAATATCGACATTATCTTCTAGCTAACCCATTTGTATTCTATACATACCATCAGGAACTTAAATATCTTGTCAATAAACCACTACATCATGGAAGGATTTGTCGATGGCTACTACCTTTCCAAGAATTCGAATTCGAAGTTGTTGTCAGACCAAGTAAGTTAAATGTCAGTCCCGACCATTTATCTCGAATCAACACAGGAGAGGAACCGATAGGAGTCGAAGATGATTTACTTGATGCAAATCTATTTCAAATAGAAGCCATCACAGCAGAATTAGAGGAAATAGCTCAGTTTTTAGAATATGGACAAGCACCAGAAGGAATGAGTACAAAGAAGAAACAAATCATAGCTATGAAAGCTGCACCATACAGTCTTATAAATATATTTCTTTACAAGATGGGATTAGATGAAATCCTCAGAAGGTGTGTACTCGAACATGAAAGAGACAACATTATGCATGAAGCACATTATGGACCTGTAGGAGGACATTTCCAAGCAGACACAACTGCAAAGAAAATCCAACAGGCGGGGTTATGGTGGCCGACACTTCACAGAGAATGCAAAAATTTTGTAAGTCAATGTGACAGATGTCAACGACTAGGTCAACCCCTGCCTAGCAAAAAAATTCCTTTTTTATCAGTAAAACCAAGTTTGACATTTGAAATTTGGGCCATAGACTTCATAGGACCATTTCCTATACCATAAAAAAGGATAGGCGCAAGGTATATCATAACTACAATCGAATATGTAACCAAATGGGCAGAGGCAGAACCAGTCGACACATGTTCTAGTGAGATAGCTGCTAAGTTTATCTATGAGAATAACATCACCATATTTGGATGTCCACTGACCCTAATTAGTGACCAGGGAACACACTTCATCAATAGAACTATCAAAACCCTAACCGACCAGTTCCAAATCGACCACCATTGGAGTACAGCATACCATCCTTAGTCGAATGGAGAAATTGAAGCATTTAATAAAACATTAACAAAAGGACTAACCAAAATATGTAATGCTGATAAGGATGACTGGGATGAGAAAATACCTGCAGTATTATGGGCATACAAAACAACATATAAACGCTCAACTAACCAAACCCCCTTTCGACTAGTCTATGGACAAGAAGCAGAAGTTCCATTACACTTTCGAGAACAGACACCTATTATTGAAGAGATCCTACATGTTTATGTTGAACAAGGAAGAAAGGACTGACTATTACAACTAAGTAAACGCGAAGAACACCAACTAATGGCAATACAACATCAAGAAATCCAGAAACAACAACAAAAACATGGCATGACATAAACATCAAAAACAAAAACTTTTTGGTAGGAGACCTTGCTTTACTATACAATAGTCGAGTAAAAGGAAAACCTAAAAATTTACATACATAATGGATGGGACCCTACGTTGTCGAAGAGATATATACTAATGGATCAGTCCGACTAAGAACGTTACAAGACATAGTATTTCAGAAACTCGTTAATGGAGCTCGACTAAAATGCTATAGAAACTAAAAAAAAATGAAAAAAATCATATAACGACCATAACGGTTAAACAAAAACTATAAAAATTTAAAAAAATACAAAAAGAAAAATAATACCGTACATGCAGAAAACTATGACAGGAAATCACCACTTCAACAACTAGCATCATGCCCATCGACATAATGCCATCGACCATTTTCATAACCGACATCGACCGACGACCTTGATAGTCCCATCGCGGATTCATGACCTCGAGTGCCGAAAGCAATTAGCCATTAACACACACTCAATTGTTCTAGCTGGAACATCATGTCCGCCATTAATACACTCATCGAGGAAAACATCCGAAGCATCCCCTATAAATACTGGACCGTCGAAGGATCATTCACCACAATTCATACAGAGAGAGCATCACAGCATCCAGACGACTGAAATATGAGAATACCTTAGTGAAATCGACCACCAAACTGACAAGATGGCACCAAAGCAGACTAGAGCCTTAGCCAAAGCCAAGGAATTACATACTACAGAAACACCTTTAGTCAGAAGGTTAAAGAATATTAAGAATGCTAAGGTATAGGAAGGCTCATGGAAAAAACTATGGATCGAGATGCAAGAATGGGCTTATGTCGACAATAAGCCTACTCAAGCTACATAGAAAATAAAATACAGTACCATCTTCAACTATGTCAATGGACCTCTCATGGCCAGTTTCGGTGGAACAAAAGAAATAGTCGTCAAGTTTATCATAAGCTGGTACCACAACGGATGATTTTACTTTGAACAACTGGTCGACATCTCTGGGGAAGTCATCTCCAAGCTGACAGGACTTTCAAACAAAGGAGACTCAGTACCAGTCGGTATTAAAGAGGGATTGGTCGAAGAACTAACCAGGTCAGCTTTAGGCAAAAACTCAAGGGGGTTGATGATTAGTCAAACCATAGCCCGAACACCACAGATTGTGGCCAAAATAATAGCCATCACACTCACCTTGGTAGGTCGAGGCAGCGACCTCAAATTAGACATGTTAGAGGCTGTCAACACCATTGCGACAAATGGAAAGATATACAAATGGGATGAATATGTCGTCGACATGGTCAGGAAGTGAAAGATGCCAAGAGATGGGAGGAATCATCAGGTTCCCATCCCTCATACTATGGATAGTCATGTACCATATTTGCCCCAAAGGAAACCAAAATTTTCAATAACCGACAAGGTTCCACATGTGGAGATTCAAACCATTCTCCCAGAAAGGAACCTTGAAGGAACTTGAAGATGAAAAAGTGTTGTTGGAGAACTAGCTCCAATAGCTAAAAATCTGCATGACTAGATGGAGGGTGCCTCAAAACATCCGACGAAGTCTATCGAAAAAGTCCCACATCCATCTAGTGCTTGACCATACTTTGGTGTGGTACATGCATGGCAAAAAATCAAATGCAAAGGCCCTTGATTATTATCCGTCGGTCGAATGGATCTTCCGGGAACTGTATCAACAAGCTGGGACAAAAATACAAATTCTAGCAAAGGCCAAGGTAATCGACTTCTCAATCGAGGAGTTGTTAATAGACCAGGAGAAAGAAGAGGATTATGAGCTGAACCTCTACATCAGTACCTTTGTGTCAGAGGATACACTGGTCACACACACCGGCTGACTTCAAATAATCATCAAACCTCCGATAACACAGAGGGCAGAACCATAGACAGAAGAAACACAGGCAGAGCAGTAGGTAATCACTCTAGCTGCAAAAAGTCTCATCTCAACCCAGGAGCCAAGGGGAGAGACAGAACCAGAAAACCCAGAATATGCTATCACAAAAGATATTATACGAAAATTGTCGAAAGAGATAGCAGCTGCAAGAAAGAAAATAAGAATACAACAATGACAACAAGGAAAAGGTAAGCACAAGCTTATCATTGCAGAATCATCAGACGACGAGGAGGAATTGGGAGCTATGGCCATTGACATAATAGAAGATGCCACAACAAATAAAGTGCCACTGGAAACCAAGTTCCAAATATTTGTCAAGGCAAGAGAACTACCAGGTCGACTAAAGAAAGCCAAGAGCACCCACACATCAATGCCTGAAAATGTCATAGATCTTGTGTCTACGCCTCCACCTCCATCCCCAACAAAAGTAATAGAGGAACAAATACCAGAACAACATTCGATAAGCCTACTCGACTTGTGAAAAAGTGCTATGTCGAAAGCTGTGAAAGAGAATTTTGATAGGGACAGAGACCTCCAGGATTACATAGAAAAATTGCCTGTGATCTTCACCCAGGTGCAGAAGCTCTCTAAAAAATCACCTCTCTTCGAAGTCGGTGGGTACCCACTACCAGTCCCCCAAACTCACCAAATACCCCACAAACCAAATATCTTTGCAACTATCACTTCGACCTTTGAGAGAAATCCAGACAAGGAAGCTGAAGTTGCCAGACGTCGGACCTCGACTATTACTTCAACTATACCAGAACCCCGCCTACTAGCCACTGATCTGACCGAAGGATAAGAATAAGAGAATATCAGTGATATAAATCAATAAATCAACCAACTCTTCTCTGATTTGGATTCACCTCCTCAGATCGACAATCCACCTCTTGACCTCACTTCCACCAACCCAATCAACCCTGACCATTCACCAACTCCATCACCACCACCACCACCACCCCCTGACTCAGAACAAACCCCACCACAACCATCAGCACCAACTGCATCCACTTCTGCACCCCCTGCATCTAAGCAACTAGAGGCAGTAGTCATCTCACCTCCCCAAACAGAGAAACCATCAACCACTACTATAGCACAAACTGAAAATCCTGACACGACTTTTGCAGGTACATAGGTGTCGACACAAATAGAAAGGGAAAAGCATAAAAAGAATAAGGAGAAACAGAAGAAGGAGCATCATGGACAACTATCAAAGGTACATATCAAATTGAAAGATGCAACCTCACTTACTGATGCAAAGCTAGGACAACTCCTGAAAACCCGAGCAGTTGAAGCAAAGACAAGGAGCCAGCAGAGACGTAAGGAACTCGACAACAAGGATGAAGAACAATTCAAGTTCCTCAACAAATGTAGAAACCTTGCATAATCAGTAATGCCAGGACTAGTAGAGGTCAACACCGAAAAACTGCTCGAAAGAGCTTATCAACTATTTGCAAGCATGGTGTCGGCACTCCAAGCATAGATTCAAGAAACAAAGGAGGATCATAAAGAAGAAACCGTCTGACTACTGATAGTGCAGCACACCACCTTTTCTAAAGCCTACAAAGTGTTACAAGATCACATGGAAGAGTCGGTTATCATGGAAGAAATACTACAAGACTGGTATGCTTACTACGGGTGAGTCTATTAACAAACCAGGCAGACCCGACAGGAGATCCAAGCACTTGAGAAGAGGAAGACCACTGATACATCACTAAGAAGCACAATTAAAGATCAAATAGTGCTGGAGACAACTAAACTGTAGAAACTCGAGCGAGAAGCTCATTAGTGGGTACACCAAGCTATCCCCAACTTGGAAAAAGTCAACATCATCTGCTCGCAGATGAAACGACTTATAGAGACTATAGAGGAGAAGGACCAGTTTATGGGTCCCAACATGGAGAGAATAGCTGAAATATCCATTTCAGAGAAGATGTTGATCTTATCAAGTCTAAATACACTCACCATCAACATCCAGAAAATATTGCATAGTTGGACATATTTCCAACATCACCTAGCAGTGACAACCCTAACAATTGTCGAAGTCTGTGTACAGAAAAGACTGACCATCAGACTTCATAGCCCATGAAGACCAAGCACATGATAATGACTACTAAGATAGACAGGAAGATTTTTGTACCTCCCTATTTCTTTGGGATGAAGAAACGTTTTGTTCATGGGGGAGATGTTGGAGGAGCAAGTCGGTATGTTGACTTGAACGACAACCGACTTAGTTGATTAGCCAACTGAGTCAGTCAGTCGACTAAACTAGAGATTAGGTCCACCACCTAAGGTCGTGTCGGTTCACCGAACTGACAGGTAGTTATTTTGTAACTATTTTGTAATCATATATATTAGGCTATTGAGCTAGAAGAGAACTCGGTTAAGTTCTCTATATTGTATGGACCCATTCATGTTAATATAATTTGTCAATTCATCTACTTTTTCTTATCTCTTGTCTCTGTTATGTATGTATGTTTTAGTATGTATTATTGGTAACCTTATGTGGTCTGTGAGATTACAACAACTACGAAGAAGAACAATAAAAGAATATTTGGTACAATGGAACGATTTGCCTAGTGAAGAAGCTAATTGGGAAGATGAAAATTTTTTGTAGCATTCAAACTTGGAATTGCTTAAGTGGGTGGGGAGGACTGTCATGTCCCCATTCCAATAATTCTACTATTTGACAATGTTTCTCCCACCTACTAGTTCCCTAGGTTGGGGAGGAGGCATTAAATATTTCAATAAGGGAGATATGGGACCTAAGAGAATCTTAGTTTAAAATTTACACATTCAATTGGTTCATACAAATAATAAGTATGGAGAAAATAAAGTGGAATTGCTTCATAAGGACATTTGGAGGCCCATGGGAGCCTGGGGTGGCTAGATGCTTCCTTACACATGTCATGAATTAACCCAAAATTCAAAATTATGAGTGATGGAATGTTCTTGGAAGGTGAAGCAACATAAAATTACATATAATGATCCCAAGGATTTTAATGGGTTATTAGGGGTAACTACCCATATAAGAACAAGAGTCTAGGAAGAAGCTAGGTGAAATGTGGAGCTAGATTCCCTACGCTTTATGATAACAATGATGGAAGATTCTATGACAAGTTAAACCTATTTGAAGACACGATTGCTAGCATATGAGAAATATGACATGACATGGCTAAAAATAGCTACCAATAGGCCTATTTTTTGAGTTAGAGGCAACCATTTGAATTTGGTGGAAGATGAAGGGTTGAGGAGAAGGCCAAGTGGCATGGAGGTTACTAAACACCAAGGATGAGGTGGAGGAAGCCTATGGGAATTAATTATACCTTGGAGGTCCTTAGGAGGGTTATACAAATATTTCATGATGAATTTAAATGGATTTTGATCATTTTTGAATTTTCCTTTGGCATTTGGAGAGCAATTGCTTGTCCTTTGTATGATGAGTGCACACTTACCCTACTAGTGAGCCAATTTCGAGAGATTAAGATTCTCATCCAAGTTGAACATGGGAGAGTCCATTTGGACCTCTCATTTGGAGCTTATAGAGTGTTTTATTTCATATAGGAGTCTACTTCTATTCGTGATCCATGTTTCCTCCCATTCTCTCAATTACTACTTCTAGATTTCAAAGTTTTTCCATGAAGGCGTACTTGTGTGAATGGTGTTTGTGCCCCATTGAGTTCAGTTCATTCCCAAGAATGGGTGAATGATTCAGGGCTTTGTAATATGTCTATAATATCCACTTTAAGTTGAAATAATAAAAAAATACATGTGTAAATGTCCACATTTCCAAGCTTTATTGTGACTAGTTTCCTTGTGATGATTTTCGCTTTCAATGGATATTGTGTATCTGATGTATATTTCGACTTGGATAAATGTTATGTAATTTTAGTGAGATATTGAAATTATTTCATCGTATATATTCATATTTCTCTGTTATGAACTATTATATGCACAATTTATGTACCGGAGTTGAGCTTTTATGTGTCATTTCCCTTGAGCAAATATCACTGAAATTGTGCATTTGTATATGGAGATTTAAATCTCAGTTGTAGAAATATTAACCAAATCAAATTACAGTAAATTAAGTATAATTAAATTCCCCATACTCTTTCCTGAAATTTGGTAGGTTCGAATAGGAATTTGAGAGCCATTTGTTCCCATACCCTAGGGAGAATTGCATCATAATTTGCTAGTAATTTTTCCCTTTTTTCCATCATACTCGAGTTGCATATGTCTATGACCTGTCATAAAACTATAAGAGAGTCACTTTAGTATAAATAATACTCCCCACATCATTCACTACCAAATTCGATACCCTCTTGAGCCATTCGAATCCCCCTTCGTCAAAACTAGTCATGACAATTTTTCCAAAATTTTGCCTTTATTGGGAATTTTTGAATTGGGACATTACGTTGAGATAGAAGGAATTTAATGTTATTACTATATAGTGGTTTCATCCCACTTACGAGGACATCTATTTCATCACTCGCATATCTAGGAGAGGGGATTATTTTCTCCAGTTCGCTGATGTCTCAGTTAGTGCTATAGAAGATATTTAGTTAAATTAATCTATGAGATATATCAGTGATGAGGTTTTCCATCCTTCTAATTTTCAAGTGAGAAATGGGAAGATTTGTTAGTGATTGAGAAAAATATGAAGATAATTGAGCTTTAAAACTTTTCTCCACAATAACTGTGCTTATAAATCTAATCAATATTCCAAATACATAAATCAAACCATATAACACGGGATATACCCTGGGAAAACCCTCCACTAATTTGGATGATAAAAAACCTAGTAAACAATATGAGAGTATGATTGACAAGTGGCAGAGAATGATTACAACACAATAACATATTTGCTTCTTCGAGAGCACCATATAGTAGAGATCAAATGGACCAATGTATCTAACTTTCCAAGTGCATAGCACTTTAATAATGCACGATTAATTTATTAACACTTATAACACTAATACACCTTCAATCATGCGCCCCCCATTGACTTGGTGGTGGGTTGACACTCCATAATTATCTCCCACAAGAAGGTACGTGCCTTCCATTAATTAACTAACTCTAATAAGTTGTTAACTGACTGTACTCAACTGAACTGGTTGGAACTGCATGCAACTGAATGGAACTAAGCATAACTGCATACAACATAGTGTAACTCAATAGAATTGAATGTAACTAAACATAACTAAATGTAACAGAACATAATTGAATGTAACTGAACATAACTGAATGTTACTGAACAAAACTGACTTTAACTAAACAGAAGTAAATGTAACTGAACATAACTAGTGCTTCTCCATCAGTTTCATATTCAACAACTGCTGGCATAAATTCCTTAATTAAATAAACTTGTTTACCATTTAATTAATACCCAACTGATGTCTTAGCAATTTGATTTCACTTGCTGGGAACATGGAAAATTCAAATTCTCTCTCCATCTCTATGCATATATTAAATATATTTGCATGGTCCATATGTGTTTTCATAAATTCTATATTATATCATACTCATAATATTGTTTTTAACCTATGGTCATATGTATTACCTTAGATCATATAGTCACATGCTAAAGTAAATCACTGTAGGGGTAGCTAATCCCTAAAGGAGACTTGTACCACCTATTGACCATGACTAGCCATACATCACATAGTATATCCTTGAGACTTAATACAACATAAGTAATGTGAGCTTGATAAACCATAAGTTCCATACTTGACACAACAAGTATCAAACTATAACATAAGGTCATGATTTTAACCATAAGATCCTAGTACAACCATCTCTCCCAAATATGACAATTTCATGTGAAGTTAATACAATATAAGTTCCTAAATTGATACAACACAAGTCTCAGACCTTAATACAAAATAAATTAATGGAGAAGATATGAATCTAATTAGGACATAGATTCTAGACTTGATTACAACACAATCCTCATTGGAATGATTCATGAAGATGTACTCTCAACACTCCCTCTTAGCGAGCAATACATTCTCTTCCATACAACTATTATCTTGGAAGTGTTAGAAATTCGTCACAAATAGAGGCTTGTCATAGATTTTCAATATTCTCATCAGTACCTATGTACTGGAATTCATGACCATGAATTTGAATGAAGTCAAACTTCATCTCGAATGTGTTTTATCATAAACACATATAGGGTTTTCAAGAAAGCTTGACTATTAACACCTAATTACTGTAGGATCAATTCTTTCACCCTACTAGGAATCTTCCCAAGATACACTATTCCTTAGTATGTAGTACTATATGCAAAACACATTTCTCTTTTGTATTACTCTCAAACATACATCTTTCTTTTGTAGTACTAGCCACAATACACTTAGCTTTTGTAGTACTAGCCTCAAATTACATTTCTTATCTTAGTCTAAAACAATAGTTGGATAACACAATCAAATAATAGGTCTGCCATGTATCAAATACAATAAAGAGCCTATTATAATGTACCTCAAAGGTACTCAAACATATGCTTAGTAGTAAGCATAAAATACAACATGTATGCTCAAATACCAACGAACTACTTACACAAAGTAGCATCATATGGATCCAATCTAAAATAAAGTTTCTCTAAACTAGAAACCATGGATTTTAAATACATCACATACAAGATTATACAACAAATGTGTGATAACATGCAGAAAGAAATACTTATCTTTTCTTTCACTCTTCAAAATTTGTTGGATTCTTGAATCTTTTACTATATAGAGAAGTTCTTTGTGAGCTTCCCATTCTCTATGATGTTCTTCAATTCATGATCACTTTCTCAGTGATCCTTATCTTTATATTTCAAGCACCCCAACTACATATCCAAGAGGTTTTAACTGTTCTCTAAAATTCCAAACTATAAATAGTCTCTGAGACTTTTGACCATGTCTCTGCTCATATGGATTCTCTCCACAAGGTATCACAACCCTTGGCTCCCTAAGTCATGTACTATAACTAACTGGTGTGGAATTTATCTACTATCGCCTATGAAGACACATCAATACTACCTCTTCAACTAGATAATTTCTTATGTACTATACCAATCTTGTCCCAAATAGAGGCTTAGTAAGAATGTTGGCAATGTTGCTCATTTGTGTATATGTACCATGTCTAAAATATAACTTACTAGAACCCTCAAAATATTTACTTCTTTTCAACATGATCTATCTATAGCAACACATGTGATATTCATCACTCACTATACTAGGTACACATACACTTGTACCAAGTAGGTATCACAACACATGCTTTGTACATTTCTATGTACAAACTACAAAGCACATAACAAATCCTGGGACCTGGGACTAACCAAATGCATCTCAAATGACTTGATATCCTCCAATTATGAAATAATAATTATAAAAATTTCATATTTACCTTCATATGTCTGGTGATAGATTTGTAGTCCATCATCCTAAAACTCTTCAGGTTCTTTTATTGCACATTTTCCTTAACTGAGGAAAATATCCATCTGGTGACTGCCACACTACTAATCATAAGAATCATAACAATATTCTTGAATACAGTTCTCATATTCTTTTTGAATATGAGCATCATGCATATCACCTTTTTACAGGATGTACATCAACCAGTTACACTTGTTCTTCATGAGTTAGTGAAACTAGCAACTCCCTCTCACCATGTAAATGTGAGAATCATAATCTGGATCCTCAATCACGGAGAATTATGCTCATATGTATATGAATATCTTATTTGAAACATGAATATAAATAATATATAATATCTTTAGGATTCTTCACAACTATCAAAATAGAATTAAGCCATTTATTATGTCTGCTTCCCATAGGAACCTCCCGAATTGTTCTCTTTCAGGATCACCCATCTGAATGACTCTACATTCATGTCCTTCTTTACTTTTTAGGTAATGTAATATTAATTTTCCCTACAATAAAAATTATTCTAATGGTTAGAACCTATTTCATACTCATGGATTTTATTAACATAAAATACTCACAATATACTGATAATGATTTACATAGTTATGTATAGTTCTTGACCAATAGGTTTAACATAACCCATTATAATATTATATACTAATATGCATTCCTATATCAATACAAAAATTCATTTTATAAAATAAATATACAACCCTATGTTCATATCTCATGAGGTAAGCGTGAATCCCTCTATCTAGCCAATCCTATAGTCTTATGTTCACGATTTATGAAACAATCATGCTTCCCTAAATAGCATGTCTTATGGAGGGAATTTTTATCCTTATATCTGTAATATATGAGTATATATGAGTCCTAAATAATTTTTGTATCATTCCTATATCATCTCACAAAATTTCAACTCATGAGATTGATAACATGACAATAAAGATAGAAAGAGCAATGTACATGCTAAACACAATTCCAAGTCTCAGAATAAAGGTCTATATAACAGTCATGAAACATAAAAAAATATTATATCTGATTTCTAACAGCAAATAAAAAATAAGGTACCCATCTTTATTTTTTGTGTGGCCTCCCTCTTGATCTGTGCACCCTTGGGGAGATAGGTTGAGTCCTTCTTTATTCATTGCAACTTTAAACAGTGCAAAAATAAAACTTAATGCATGTACTAGAAAGTGTGTCTCTTCATGGGAAGAAGGATCCCATGAAACCAAGAGAAAATGCTATTCTTCACTAAAGAAAGTATCCCTTTCGATCATCCTCTTCTTTGGATGATTTCTCTTGAGAAGGTTCCACTTTCAATGTTCAAAAAAACATAATCAACTAAAAACAGAGTTAAGTAAATCACTTATTATCTTTTATTATCTTTTAAGTAGAAATTAAACTTCTCAATAATAAAAAAATGAGATGAAATTCCAACACTACTAGGCACTACCCCTTTGGCAATGGACATGTAGGTATAAGAGGTGAGTTGTCAAGAAGCAAATTATACAAGCCTTAAAACATAAGTTTATCGTTTCGGCATCTTGTTTGCATCATCCTAGTTGTATATACCAGCTGGAAATATTGACAATATTACCTACTTAAAAATTAGGGTTTTAGTCCTGTAAGAGAGCCTACAAAGAACTTTGATAGGTATGACCTACAGAGGTACATTTATGTATTCTAATGTTATGTATATCCTGTGAATGAGATCTTGAAATGTTCATATGATTGATATATATGGTTTATTGATCATATGTAAAATTTGGCATGTTCATTAACTTGACATACAAGAGAACTTTTGGCATATTTATAAACAACATTATGGAAAATTTTGCATATCAAGAACACAAAATTGACATATTCATAAGAAACATACATGGGGAAATTTAAATTATGATACATACCTCATCATGCTAGATCCCACCTATTATCATACAGCCAAGCCCTCCGTATCATCTCTTATAATGATGGTCTCCATTAGTCTCTCGTGCTCTGTATCCGGTAAGAAGTAGCGTACCTTCGATGAATTTCAGCTAGGCATTGTTCATACCCGGAGGTTTGTACCAATGATTAAGTTGGTAAAGTGAACACACTTGCACTTGGTTTGTAATCCCTATAAACATATCCACCCTTATTTCTTGCATTGTTTTCATGTGTAAGGTATTCACCATTAACAACCATAGACCCAGTGGGGAAGTGGTTGTTTTCATCATCAATCATGGACATAAAGAGGGTTTTCTTTCCCTCTATACAACGTGCCAACCCGTAATCACCACCCCATTCACTATCTTTTGAGGAAACCACTGCGTATATGTGTCCTGCATAGTATGATTGTAGGTATATGATCAAATATTTTATGTGTGATATAAGGCCATTAATGTGAGTTTCAAGACTACGTAAATTTAACAAAAAAATGAAAAGGAAATGCATCATACCAGGTTGTACAAGGTCTGATACATGATCAAAATCTATAGAAATAGACGATTGGTCTTCTTCCAACGGAGTTAAATCAACAATTGCACGCTGATCAAGTGGAAGTGATATGCGATCCCATCCATCAACCCAATCCAATGATTCACACACATCCCAGTCACCATCACAGCAAGGCGGGAAAAAACAAGCGAGTTTTCTGGTCCAAATTTCAAATACTAGGTTATCAGAACTTTGAACCAAATGAAAGCCATGAGTGCCAGGAACAGTCTTGCATTCCCATGTATGTGAACGATCTATGTCTAGCACCTCCCAAAAAAATCTCTCCACGTGTCTCTTTCTTGTGGATTCTACTTGCATAGCTTATTCCTCTCCCATTACTGACGTGCACCACCTGACTATAGATTGAGCATTTCGAATAGTAGATATTGTAGATAATTTCAATTCCTCTCTTCATAGGGATGTTTTGACACATGCTCTAGCTACATCATGCTCTCCTTTACCATGCCCAGTCTCAAAATAGTTCCACATATGTGGAACTTTGTATTTTTTATGCAATGAACACAACCATTGAAATATGTGTGCATTTTTTAACTGACCAACACATCCATCAGACCAAATCTAGTGTCGATCCATCTGTATGTTCCTACCCTTCAAATGAATATAGAACATGATGAAGCAATGACATACATAGTTGAAGTCATGGCACCTATCATCACTTATGTAGAAGTGATATTCCTTTAGAATTTCTCTTCGCTCTTCAGTACTATTTGGGCCATGCCTATATGTGATATGCATCATCAAGGAAACCTTCTCAAAGTGATAATACTAACTTTGGATCTCATTTTGAGGTTGTAGAGTGTAGTTCTCGGCAAAATCAACAAATGAAAGTATAGTACAAGAAGGAAATGTATCTCTGCATATTCTAAACTTTTCATCCTGCCATTGTC
>LPNX010337950.1:220643-223360 GCA_001517045.1 Pseudotsuga menziesii | reverse complement strand
TTGCCCCTTAGGCCTATTGCACATGATACTATGAATGAATTCTCTTGATGAGGTTGGTGGTATTGTCAAGGAGCAATCCTGCACATGGTTAGTATGCAACACATGACGAATGTACACAAATGTTTCATAGTAATATTCATATTCTACATGGTATCTACAACAACGAGTGTTACGAAGAGTATTTATTCTAACATACCAAGTCTTACATTTCTCAAAAGATCTTTGCCCCGAATTCAACTGTCTATGTTCATTCCTAAATTTCTTGTATAGTTATGTCTGTGTTATATCAAGAAGATGCTTAATATGTGGTTCACAGTCCTTTGAACCCCTTCTCAGTTTTAGTACATCCTTCTGGTTTGAAGAAGGCCTTGTGTGATCATGCCAAAAACTCTGCACTAGTCCCTTTACTGCATCAACTAGCTTCATGTCACGACGTGGCAACCGACCAATAAAGGCCCAAAAATCTGTCTGGGTGGTTGTGTCAAGATGTTCTCTTCTAATAGAATACCTACAGAGGGTTTTTACATTCAAATTAACTAGTTTAGATGTAAGATTGAGAAAACGAAGGACCCGGTGTTCTTATTTACAATTTCTTGTGACAACACATGATGAGCCACATTGTGGTCCTTTGACCGTGTGTTCTTACCAATTTTACCAAAGGTATCTACTAAGCTTTTAACTATATAAGAACTTGGTCCAGAAGGATTTATCATCTTTATCGCTAACGATTTCCTAACAATATTCATGCCCCTTGATTTTAACAATGATAAAAATAATCTACATTTATCTCCATCACATTTAGAAACAAAATATTTATTTAGTATCTGTTGAGTTTGATAAGCAATACTATGTTTAGATAGCGTACCTTCAATGGAATTGAGGAGTCCTTCATCAACTTGTATACGCTTCGGAGTTCTTCGATGTCTGCTTTCTAATGGAGCTAAGGGGGTTGGATTTCTATCGTCTAGTGCATCAACAATATGCTCTGGCATTTCAGTAGAAACTTGTTGTCCTTCACTCTCTTCCTGGTAGTTGGATGGTGGAAGTCCAACATCCTCATCAATGGTCCGATTAATATTTTTCTCTTCAACGGTAGGCTCCATGTCCAACGTCTCTTCAACAGTAGGCTCCATGTCCAACGTCTCTTCAACAGTAGGCTCCATGTACAACGCCTCTTCATGAGCTTCGTCTTGAGATGGTAACTAATCACTTTGACTTGATGTGGGATTTGAAACATCCCTCAATGAGCACCTACGTTTTGCTTCTTGAATACTTCCATGGGGTGTTTTTTCAACAACTATTGTGGAAATTGAAGGTCCCTCTAGTGAATGCTTCATTTTTTCTTGCGCTAGATTAATAGGATGAACCGCTGTATCCTCTATAATTGGATTTCGATTAGTTTCCAAAGAAAGCCTCTGATTCATCATGTCTATTCTTTTCTTTTCTTTCTCTTCTTTGATGACTTCTTGAGGTCTCTTCTTCCTTGTTGATTTTCTTCCTCGGTTACGTACATTGCCCATCACCACAATGATCAATGTCAATATAGTTTGTTTTCATTGCTCCTTAATACAAGCTTCCAAACCTTTAACCTGCTTTATAACTATTGATCCTTCAAGGTGCTTCAATCTTCCTTCTCAATTGTTCATATTTCCCATCAAAACAATAATGAATGGGAAAATTTACCTTTGGTTCTCTTGAATAATAAGAAAATTAAAGTTATATCCACCATCACCATGAAATGACATTGAAGCTTGATATCTTATCTTGTGTGCTCCTCAACCATGGAAGATGTCCTCAATGCTGCACCTACATAACAAAAAGAATGACGGAGATGGTGTAGATTATGAGTATTTCCACAAGCAGGCTCGTGCTCTCGAAAAATAATGCGCACGAATCGGAATTTTCATAAAAACGCAGTGAAGTTGCTCTCGAACAATGACAATTCACTATTTTAACAGTCTCAAAACGCGCACGCGATCTGTATAAGCAAAACGCGTACGCGATTTGTATAAGCAAAACGCGCACGCGATATGTTCAAGCATAGTTAATGGGGTGGGTGCACGGCTAAATGTAATTACAATATCAACTAAAATCATTAGATGTAGTGATTTAAAGATTATCATTTAAAAATGTGACATATTTAAATTTTAAAACATGGTGAGGTAATATTCATTTATAAATAAATGAAATAAAAAGATATAGAAAATTTATTGAAACTATTATTGTTTTTATAAGAAAAAGATAAATTTAAACTTTATGTTCCATGACTAGTTATTCATAAATAATTGAAAATAGATTATGAAGTAAGAAGATATACTAAAATCATTTTATATTAGTAATCCAAAATCCAATTTATAAGGAGAAAGTAAACTTAAATAAATTACACACAATGATGATGAATGATGATGAATGATGATGATGTTCATGATGTTGATGGTGATGATGATGAAGATGATGATGATGATGATGATGTTCATGATGTTGATGGTGAGGATGATGATGAGGATGATGATGATGAATGATGATGATGTTCATGATGTTGATGGTGAGGATGATGATGAGGATGATGATGATGATGTTCATGATGTTCATGATGATGAGGATGATGATGATGATGATGATGTTCATGATGTTGATGGTGATGATGATGAGGATGAGGATGATGATGTTCACGATGATGAAGGTGATGAAGGTCATGATGAGGAGGAGGAGGAGGA
>LPNX010337950.1:123143-218143 GCA_001517045.1 Pseudotsuga menziesii | reverse complement strand
ATGAAGATGATAATGATGATCATGGCGATGTTGATGATGATGATGATGGTGATGATGATGGTGATGATGATGTTGATGATGAGGAAGGTGATGATGATGAGGAGGAGGAGGATGACGATGATGATGACGATGGTGATGACGATGATGTTCATGATGATGATGACGACGATGGTGATGATGATGTTCATGATGTTTATGGTGATGATGATGATCATGTTGATGATGATGATGATGTTGATGATGAAGGTGATGATGACAATGAGGATGAGGATGATGATAATGATGATGAGGATGAGGATGATGATGGTGATGATGGTGATGGTGATGATGATGATCATGTTGATGATGATGATGATGATGATGATGAGGAAGGTGATGATGATGATGAGGATGATGAAGATGATGATGATGATGACAATGGTGATGATGATGTTGATGATCATGACGATGATTGTGATTATGATGTTCATGATGTTTGATGGTGATGATGATGATCATGTTGATGATGTTGATGATGATGATGATGATGATGATGATGAAGATGATGATGATGACGATGGTGATGATGATGATGATGATGATGATGATGATGAAGATGAAGATGATGAAGATGATGAAGATGAAGATGATGATGAACGCTATTTTTTATTTTACAAAACGCGCACATGATTTGTTTACACATAATGCGCACACTTTTTGTTTCTATACAACACACATGCATTTTGTTTAGCTAAATCGCACTCATGTATTCTTTAAATTCAAAAAATTATTCCCTCCAAATGATAAGGCCAAGCCTCCACCCATGCTTTCGTGTAATTCCTATCCCTATGTGTGTTCTTCGTACTTTGCTTCGTATTCAACATGCCTGTGCCCTGGAGTATGATAAACCATGGCTGATTCAGCATTATATCCAAATTTTCAATATGCTCGTGTTCAGCGGTTCGTTTGATTATGCTGCACACCTCCATTTTTTATGAGATTTTAGAAACAGATATGGTTTTTTTTGCAGATTCTAAATATGTAAATTTTAACAAGAATATATAATTTTTTCTATTTTTTTCTTATTTATCTTCTGTCATCACTCCTCAACTCAAAAAACACACTGGTAGTGTTTCATCAATATCTCTTCCGTTTCTCAACCATTTAAAAAAAACATTGTATGGTGCACTAAAGAACACCAATCTCTACATGCTATAAAAAAATCATTTCCAAATAATTGCATTAAGACATTCAAACACTGCACCCACAAATGACGTACCGTTTTTGAGGTTTGATCTCATAGATAATTAAAAACAAAATTAAAAATATTATTTTTATTATTGTAAAAATAGTCGTGCACTAGTCCTATATGTTCTCTATATGTATACCAGTTTTCATAAGTTTATTCCATCATTTAGACACTCAGATGCTGCACCCACAAAAACATATACCTTATAATTTGTCACAAAAATAAAAAGTTCCCGTTAAAATTTACATAAATTTAGATGGTTAACAACATTTTCAATAGAAAAAAAATACATATTTGGAAAGGTCATTCAATTTTCTACATTTCTTGTTTTTTACTGATCGCAAGATTCATTGTGTAAGTGTCTCAAAATATCCATGCAAGTTGATGGATGTCTGTTTTTTCAGTTTTGTATTGCATCTAAAGCGCCAAAAGAGACCCTCAACTTCTTGCACACACCCATAACTCATGCTTTCTTTCAAGATGACCAAGTACACATATAAAAATTAATGGCTGGTTCAATTAGATACAGGAACAAAAATAAAAGTGACTAGCTTTACTCATAACTCTGAATTTTTCATGAATTATTTATTTGCAAAAGAAGATTTGAATTTTTTTTCTGTTAGGCTCATATCATATATTGATTTTTATAGACTCGTTAGAAAAATACCAATTTATATTGAATTGTTATGGGAAGACATTTACTTTCACTATTGAACAAGGTAATATTAGACTTGTTAAAGGTGCTCCTAAAAAGGTTTTAATTTGTAAAATATCTTCTTTACTATTAAAGAAATGTGCACAAAAATGATGTAAAATATTGTTGTTCATATAACTCATAATGCTAGTGAGAAAATCAAGCTTAGGTTGGAAGACTTTCCCATTTTGCATGAGTTCAAATGTTTCTTTCAAGATGGGATACCTTCATTACCTCCTAGAAGGGAGATAAACTTTACTATTGATTTGGTACTGGGAGCACTACCTTCTTATTAATCCCCCAATAGAATGAATACACCTAAATTAATGGAACTAAAAATGCAACTACAAGAACTTTTAAATAAAAAATAGATAAGACTTAGTGTTTCCCTATGGGGAGCACCACTATTTTTTGTTAAATATAAATACCTTAGTCTAAGGCTTTGCATATATTACATACAACTTAATAAAATGACTATTAAGAACAAATACCCATTAGCTGTATATATTATTAGTTTGATCAAGTATGATAAGCTATGGTATTTTCTAAAATTGATTTAAGGTTGGGATACCATCAATTAAGAATTAAAGATAAATATATTTATAAAACAACATTTACCATTCGGTCTAACTAATTTGCTCTCATGAATTCATTTGCTTAATGAACACTGTCCTTCACAAATTTGTATTTAAGGTTATGTCTCTAATATTTAGATCAAAACTATAGTATGGATATTTACATAAATACAAATAGTCTAAATAGACTCTCTTTACACATTTACCCAACAGTGAGTTAGTAAATAAGTCAATTCTTGTCTCGAAATCAAATTAAGATTATACCATATAAATCTTCATAGCTATCACTATTTATCTCTAAAGCTAGCCCAATATATTTCTAACAGTGACCTAGTACATAAGTCAATTCTTGTCTAGAAATAAAATTAAGATTATACCCTATGAATCTTCATACCTATCAGTATTTATCTCTCAAGGTAGCCAAATATATTTCTCTTTGAGCCTTTGTCTAACACACAGAGGGTAAAACCATACCAATGGTTATATTTAAAGAAAGATTTTAAAGTATGCTTTGAGAAACAAAACCTCTATTAGCCTTTGTCAATGCACAAAGGGTTAAACCATACCAATGGTAATATTTAAAGAAAGATTTTAAAGTATGCTTGAAGAAACAAAACCTCTATCGATAGGCTTAGAGATAGGCCTACCGATTTAAAACAAGAACTTATTAGAAACTATCTATAACAACTTCATACAAAGACTTCATATTGGATAAAGGTTAGTTTGAGCTTAACAAACGTGTTTAACTTGTTAATACTAAAACTGTGACACGGGGTGAAAGGCTAACAATCACAATTGAAAACTGTACATAGATATGCAAGTCGTAAAGCATTTGGGCATTTACAATCCTTGATATTAGAAAGAAATGAAAATACCATGAGAGATATAAGGTCGGCTTTATATATGTTAAGAGTCAGAACAATTAAACCAAAACTTAAACGTTAAACATATACATGGTGTGATACAACTGAGTGATATGAACATCTTTTCCTATTCATAGGTTATAATCATATTATCAAACAATTATATACATAAGTGCATGTTGAGGTTGTGAGGCCATATGACTAGTTCACGTTCAACCGATTCTGAGAACACCAACAAGTTCACTGTTGGGTTCTTGAATATTATTATTAAAATAAGTACAAAGTATAAACCAAACTATTAACAAAAAAAAGTTACCTGTGAGAGTAAGTGCGAATAGGGTCAGCATTTTCGATACCCTCACATTTATCAAAGTAGAACCCAAGCCATATGAACAATGAAAATATAACAAGAAAGTGATGCCTTTATATATTAAACCAAAATGATTACATTAAAACGTCGTCATTATGATAGCTTCATAGCAGAGAAATCCATTACCCTTTGTCCATACATGAATATATAGTGGTTTATTCACAATAAATTACACAATAAACCATAATATATGGAAACAATCGAATGATTTGAACATATATCGATGAAATGATGAACGATATCCATGCCAGTGTCGATCTGGTATGATCGACGGCTCAAACTTAGCATAGGTTTATTGCACCGGGACATATTTAATTGCATGTATAAACACTCTTAAGCCTATCTGACAAGCTTTGTAAATTGTATAAAAAGTTTCCATGTGTTCATAAATACAAAGATCTGGTATGATCGGATCAGTCCTTTAGGATTGAGCATAAACACGTATCCATGCCAGCGTTGATCTGGTATGGTTGACGACTCAAATATATAATATATTTAGTGCAGTGGGACATATTTAATTGCGGCCATTCTTAACAAATATGTAAGTTTGGTCCATTCAACGGATCAACAGCGAAGTCAACCATTGACTTCACTGTTAGTCCGTTGAATAGACCGATTGAATAGACCGAACGTACATTGACTTCGCTGTTGGTCCGTTGAATGAACCGATTAAATGGACTGAACATACATATTTTTAAGCTCAAGCTTTAATTCCAAGTATCAATACCTCATATCCCCACCTCTTAAGCCTGTCAAACGAGTGTTGTAAATTGTTTAAAAAAATCCCACGTGTTCAAGCATTAAAATTAATGGGTGTATGCAGCACGTAGTTGGTTTCCAAGTAACAAATCATTTCAAACTTAAGTATTAACCTTGCATATCTACATCATCATATGGTTTATACCATGGTTAAAAAAAATAACTTATATAGTTATAAACGTTGGGTATGATAACTTGTTTACTTAGTTAATAATATGGCATCAATTATATGTATATATTTAATAGTTGAAGCAAATAATTTTATAACCAATTCCCAAGGGTATTGTGATGCCTCGAGGATTGGTTACAAACCCATGTTTTTAATAACTAATAAACATATTTCCTAGAATTGTAATAATTTTATGAACAATAAAAATGCATTATATATATATATATATATATATATATATATATTATAATGGAACATCACGTGGGAATTTTTTTTTTAGGATGGTACCCCAGGTAAACCGTTGGTTCTAATTACGGGGCCTAACCCAGTGGTGAAATTGAATGAGGCCCCAACATAGCTACTCGGGGATTTGACCTCGAGACCTTCTACTAGCATAAACAACTCTCAACCACTTGAGCTAACCCATCGGGATTTATATACATATGGTTGAGAGTTGTTTATGCTAGCAGAACGTCTCGAGATCAAATCCCCAAGTATATATATATATATATATTCTTCACAAGAATGTTTAGATCACAAACAAATATGAAAAAGACGCAAGAGCTTAACCTTTTAATACCTTTTGGTAGCTAGCTACAGAAGTAGTCTGTATGATTTGTCCAATAGAATCATACATAACTTAAAACAAATGTATTTTAGTTCATAACAAAATGATGATGTTACATTTCATGCTTATGCAATTATTGTTTGTAAAAGAATAATGGTGACTTTTCATATGTTAGAAAGTGATATCATATCAGAAGTAACAACACTTAACCTTATGGAGTCCAAATGAAAATAAGAAACTCATTGTTATCTATTTAGTAATTCTTCTTACTTTATATAGAAGAAAATTGTATTATTAAAGTTGGAGGAAAATAATAGATGAAGCTCCTAGAGGAAAATCTTCTAAATGAAACATTTGGGTATAATTGAACGATGAAAAAAATAATCATAACAATGCCAACCATAATAACAATCAAGATGAAACTCTTCAAACAATAAGAAATTTACAAGAAAAACTTCAAGCCATGAAAACTGAGCATGAAAGTGCATTTAAAACTCACGAGGATTTGAATGAGGTTCATTTGTTTAAATTGACTAAAATATCTGATAATGTTGGTCAAACTTATAATAAAATAAAACATAAAAATAAACAAGTTGATTCCTCTTTTGAAACTATTTCTACTAATGATAGCTCTGCTAATGATGAATTATATGATTCTAATGATAGCTCTGCTCATGATGAATTATATAATAGAAGTAGAGATGAATATAAAAGAAGAAATAAGAAAAAGTATAAAGATGAATTAATTGGTGAGTTTTAGAAAATTAAGCCTCCCATTTTTTACAGTGAAGTAAACCATGAAGAATCCGAAGGTCGGTTGTCGAGCATGAAAAAGTGCTTTATAATGTATCCCTACTCCAATTCAATTAAAGCTAAAATGACCATATTCAATTTAATTGGTAACGCTGAAATTTGATAGAAAGATTTAAATAAAGACAAAGTATCAATGAACGAAAATTAAGTTCGAAATGGTTTAAGAAAGAATTGAAGAAAGAGCACATTTCAAAGTATTATTATGAAGGAAAAGAAAAATAGTTTTATGGACTAAGTCTACGTTAGATGTTGATGCACGATCTCTGTAGCAGGTTTTTATCATTGCTTAGGTATGTACCTTATCTTAATGAAGAAAAGTCTAAAAGCCAAAGAGTCGTTAAGTTTTTTACCAAGTTTTTATAAAGATAGACACAACTTTGATAATCGAAAAAACGCTTTATGAAGCTATGAGAAAAGCTAAATTGGTTTATGATCCAACTAAGTGTAAAAATCAAAATCGAAGAAAATATAAAAGGAAAGACATGTTTGATTTTAAAAGGAAAAAATTAAAGACCTTCAACTGACCTGAGAAATATCAAAAGAAAACTTTCAAATATAAAATATATTCGATAAAATATTAATCCAATGAAAATTATGTTAATAAAAAGAATGATGAAACCACAACAGAAGTTACAAGAGAACCCTTGAAATGTTGGGTTGAGGGGAAAGTCACTTCAATCAAGATTGTCCTCATAAAAGATATGGTTGAAACATACATTGAATCAAAGAAGCTGCTATATTTGGAGAAATTGCTAGAATCATTCCAAAGGTAAGTGCGACATTAGATAACAATCAAGCAAACTATCAACCTTCCATGGTAGAAATTGAAGGTAATATTTTTTATAAGTCCATCTCTATTTTTATTGATCCAGTTTTTACATTGATTTATATATCTCCTGCTTTAGTAGATGCTTTTACCATGAAAAAGTACAAATATAAAAATCAAGGTGAGTTGAGTTTGCTACAAGTACAAAAGAAAAGTGACTAGCTTTATTCATAACTTTAATTTTTTCATGGATGGTTTATTTTAGAAAGCATATTTGAATATTTTCATTTAGGCTCATAAGGTATATTTATTGGTATGGGATGGTTACAGAAATACAAAGTTATATTGATTTCTTATGAAAAGACCTTGGTTTCTTGCATTGTTGAACAAGATAATATTAGATTTGTTAAAGGTGTTCTAAAAATGTTTTAATTCATAAAATATCTTTATTAGAGTTAAATAAATGTCGATGAAACAGATGTAAATTAGTTGTTGTTCATATAACTAATAATGATTGTAATAAAGTCAAGATGAGGTTGGAAGACTTACCCATTTTGCATGAGTTCAAACATGTCTTTTCAAATGAGATACCTTGATCACCTCTTAGAAGAGAGATTGATATTACTATTGATATGGTACTAGGAGCAGTATGTTCTTCTAAACCCCCCTATATAATGAACACACCTATATTTATGGATCTAAAAATGCATCTGCAAGAAATTTTAGATAAAAAGTACATAAGACCGAGTGTGTCCTTGTAACGTCCCCGACCCTTCGAACGGCAAAGAGGATGCTACCACTGCCTCTATCTACTCGGGCAACTAGCCCCGTGAACATAATAATAAAAATTGAAATGCTTTGAACTAAAACATGGATACATTATTACCATACAGTGGAAGCAAAACCATACATTCAAGCATTCAACATGTTCATTGTAATTCATTATAAAATGTAATTGTAGGGATTTAAACACAAGAATACTTAACTTATGAAGAAGAACACCCTGCAACCAGCTATGTCGCTGCAACGTTGTACCCAACCATAGGCTAGTGCGCTCCTTAATCTCTCAGCAACACTGCCACCGCCGAGCTCGACATAATTTCCCGAAGGAAAAGGAAACTAAGCAGACTCACACATAGCCAAAGATATGTCAAACTCAGTCAATCCAAAGCTATGTTGGGTTTATTAGACTGCCAAGGGAATGGAAAGGCTTGTTTGTTGATCTAGTGAGCTCAACCATAGAGCTATGGACACCTACACAAGATATGACTTGGATTTCCCAACACATACACACCCAACACAAGGAATCATCCCCTTCTATGTTGTACAGTCCCTCAGGCTATGAATTCCCTTTCCAGAGCTATTCAGGATGGATAGTAAGGACTAATCAGCCCTCAATATCTCTCAGTGAGTTCCTCATGTAGTAGATTTATCAGGAAAATTGCCTCCTCCACTCTTAACTAGTTCAGATCAAATCAAAGAGCATAAGAACTTAGACCTAGGAAAAGGTGCACATACAACAAAATACCAATTGTTGGTCTTTGGAAAAACATTGGGAAACCCCAAAATGGATTTATGAATGGAGACAAATAGTTTGACAACAAGATGATTTGCCAAGGAGGGTAAGAACAACCCCTAAAAACAAATTCAATTGCCCATGGGAATTTTGGCCCCAATGTGGCCAAAAATGAATTCAATACACCACATTTACAATGCTGGGCATGGATAAAAACGACCTGAAAGCTAAAATTAGAAAGGGTAACTGGTTAAAACATACCTAGGAGCCAAAACCAATTTTAGCAAATGTTCATTGGCTTCACGTGGGCAAAAATGACCTCCGTAGACTACACAAAATGTGAATCTCCTTTGCCTACAAATTCTGAGGACGTTTATGTCATTACAGGAACCAAATGACTGCCGTAAACTCCCAAAACGAAAATATTCCTTTACCACTTGTTGAACAACACCAAAAATGGATTTCTCGGCATGCAAAATGAGGAAATTGAGCAAAAACGTGAGGGTAAAACAACTCCCAAGATTTCTTTGCGTGAGAAAATGAAGAACATGGGTGTGTGGGAAAATGGGCATGCATCTTGGGTGTTTTCTTGCCCCAAAACTAAAAAATGATTTTCCCGAAAAATGGGTTTTCCCCAAATTCGAAATTCATGCCCATATTCTTCCCATACCCATGCAATACTACTTCAACTAATTTCTGGCATAATTAAATGATTGGGTGAATGAGACAAGAAAGGTAGGTGACTGTTTCATGGGTTCTCCCATTTACATTTGGCTTTTCCCCATTGGCCTCAAAGGTTAAATAATTTCCCTCCCTATTCCTTAGGAAAATCATGCCCCCATATCCTTTAATGTTGCATAGACATAGCTAGATGTGGGTATTTTAATTAAAATGCATATTTACATGATGCAAAAATTATAATGTTTCGGCTTAGCACGAATATACCATCAGGAACGATTTTAATCGCCGAAACATAAAACATTAAATTGATGGTGGGGATTTTTCCTTTAGATCCATACCATGATTAATTACAATATATACATCATATACGTTTAATGCAAACGGGGTCAAAAACAGGGTGTTACAGTCCCTTTGGGGAGCACTGGTGTTTTTTGTTAAAAGGAAAGAAAATACTCTAAGGATTTGCATATATTACACACAACTTAATAAAATGGCTAATAAAAATAAATACCCACTACGTCATAGAAATGAACTATTTGATCATGTACGAGAAGCTATGGTATTTTCTAAAATTTATTTAAGGTCTATATACCATCAAATAAGAATTAAAGACAAAGATATTTAAAAAACAACATTTTGAAGAAGGTACATGCATCTCAACTTCAGGGTTATTCCATTCGGTCTAAATAATGCTTTGGCAACATTCATGTTCTTAATGAATAGTGTCCTTCACAAATTTTTGGATAAATTTATGGTCGTTTTTATTGATCATATACTTTTCTATTCTAAAAATGAACAAGAACATGAAGAACATCTAAAAATGGGCTTACAAGCATTAAGAGAGCATAAATTGTATGCAAAGTTCACTCAGTAGTTGTCTTTTATCAAGATAAATTTTAATATTTGGGACATGTAATCTCTAAGGATGGAATCTCTATAGACCCAGATGAGATTAAGGAAATCATCGGTTGGTCAGTTCCTAAGGATTTTACCGGAGTTAGATCCTTTAAGGGGATCATTGGTTACTACCATAGGTTCATTGAAGGGTTTTCACGGATTTTTTTCCCAATAACTTCACTACACCATAAAGGGATACAAATTTTATGGTCTAATGAATGCCAAGAAAGATTTGGAAAACTTAAACGCTTACTCTCAACACCTATTCTAAGGATAGAAAATATGTAGGATGGATTTGCTCTATGTACAGATGGTTGCAAAGAAGGATTATGTGCAGTATTATTACAAGGAAATTATGTAATAAGTTATGAATCAAGAAAACTTAAAGAGCATGAAATCAATTATGAGACACATGATTTAGAATTGGCTACGATAATTCACACTTTAAAAATTTGGTAACATTATTTAATTTGAAGAAAATTAAACTTAATGTATGATAACATAAGTTTGAAATACTTGCTTGACCAATAAAATATGAATGCTCGTCAAGCAAGTTGATTATCCTTCTTGAGAAAGTATGATCTTGAGATCAAAATTATAAAAGGTAAAGAAAATAAGGTGGTTGATTCATTAAGTAGAAACAAAAACATGAATTTTACAACCATTGTTAGCATTTGTGAAACAAATTTGGAAAATATAATTAATAATGCATCTAAAAATGATGAAGAATATCTAAAAATGAAGAAAAAGTTGGAAGAAAATAGAAATGAAAGTGAACCAATATCTTTCTCAATTGAGTGAAAAGACTTGTTGATGTATACAAATTGGTTATATGTATTTAATTGAGAAGAAGTTAAACGCTTCTTCTTAAATGAATTGCATAAAAGCCCATACTCGAAACATCCAGGGTATTAGAAAATGATAACAATGTTAAGAATAGATTATTATTGGCCTAGATTAAAAGATGATACTACTAATTATTTGGCTATATGTATTCAATGTCAACAAGTTCAACTTGAAAATCAACATCCATTCAGGTTGCTTCAACCTTTACCCATTCCATAATGGAAATGGGAAGTGATAAGTAGGGATTTTATAACTAGTTTTCCTATAATTGTTAAACAACATGAACCGATTATGGTAATTGTTGATAAGTTAAGTAAAGATACATGCATTTTATACCTGTAAAGTCTATTTTTAAAGATGTGAATATAGCATACATCTTTATGAAATAAAATTTTTCTTTGCATGGTATTCCTGAAAGTTATAATTTTAGAGAGAGATGCAAAGTTTACAGGTAGTGTCTGGAAATATTGATCTGAAGGTTTAGATACTTGGTGGAATTTTACTCTACTTATCATCGTCAGAAAAATGGGCAGAGAAAAAGAATTAATCAAGCTATTAAGGATATGTTATGTAATATATATGAATTTATAAATTATCTGTAATATTATTATTCCACTGTATTCTTCAATGAGTTTGGTTAATAGAAGAATATGTCCAAACAGTCCCTGAAGGACAATTATAACCGCTACATTTTTACTTTAATGAAATTTAGAATGAAAGGGCCAAGCCACGTTAAACTAGGAGACTATGCATGCAAGAGGGGGATAGGTAGAGCAGTAAACCTCGGGGAAGTACACCAGGCACCGAGACGCCTTAATGGCGCCAGACATAGCTTGGAGAAATCAGGGCACAATGGTTGACAGGGATTCAATGGAGAATGGACCGTAGCTACAAAAGAAGATCATACATACCCTAAAGCAAATACAAGTGCAATGGTGGAGGGGGATTCCTTGGGGAATGGACCATAGCTGCAAAGTAAGACCTAGGAAACCAAACTATAAAGGAAGCTTATGCGAGGAGGCAGGACGCTACTGAGTATGTTGGGAAGAATGAACTCTTGTCATGTGAGCACTCTGTCTTAGGAAAAAATTGAGAGAAATACTTGTTGCATGAGCAATCTGTGTTAGGAAAATGATTTATTCCTCAAAACTGAACTAAGGTTAGCTTTATCCGCTCTTGGCATGCATAAATTAACTCAGGGGTGATTGAGGACATAGCAGATATGTGCCTAGTCTATGGTTGGGTGGAACGTGTCTATTCCCTTTTCATTGCGTCTCTCTTTACAAATAGGTTTCATTACTGGGTTTCTGTTTCAGAAAATATATCGAGATCAACATATATTTGCACATGTGTGAATGTGTGTTTCAATGCTTCTGAAATGATAAACATCAATTTTAGTTTTAGTGATGAGAATGCTTCTTATGAGATAGTGTATATTCATACTCTGTTTTGAATGACAGTGACTTTCATTTGGTGATACTGGTTACTCAAATGGTGTGATATGTTTCCATAAATAGTTACTAGGATGTTGTATTATTCCTTGTTAAAGAAATTATAAGGGACTCCTGGTAGGGAAGCCAACGTGCTCTTCTGAGGTTATCCCTTTTCATGTTTAGTAAATCCATTGTATAATACCATTAAATCCTACGGGAGGGTAAAAATGTGAAGGAGAGGTTGGTTACTTAAGTTCTTAGGAATTGTCCATTATACACAACCATAAAATACTTAAGCCTGAGCTTGTCTAAGTAAATGATTTTTCTTAATATGTGAGTCCATTGAGGGTTAGAAACTCGTAAGTCTTTCCAAGAAAACACGAAGAAGTTAGGTGAAATACCTTGGGCCAGAAGAGCTACGTAAACCTAAATATATATAAGGAATTTAAGTGCTTCAGTAACCCGTAATCTACAGTCCGCGTTGCATGAGCGGGAAACAGAATAAAAATTTATAAGGAACACACAGTGATTCCACAACCCCCAATCTGCATTGTGGAAGTGGAAACAGAGTTAAAATTCATAAGGAAGTAGGGTGGTTCTGCAATCCGCAATCCGCATTGCGGAGGCATAAAGCGGAGTAAAAGTTATAAGGATGGGAGCATTTTTGCAACCTACAATATGCATTGTTGAAGTGGAAACCATGGTTAAAAAAATAATGCAGAGAAGGAAAATTCGCAATCCGCAATTCCGCGTTTTAGAAAACGAAAAGTGGAAGTCAAACTATAAGGGAATTAAGTGTTTCTGCAATCCACGATCCGCGTTACGGAAAGCAAAAATTAGAGGATAAAACTAAGACAAATGTGAGTGTTTCTGCAACCCGCATGCAAAAAGTGGAAAATGAAAGGTAAAACTTATTAAAATATATGATTTTTCACAATCCACAATCCACATTATGGAATGTGGAAAAAAAAAAGAAAATGGTGTAAATATAAAGGTTTCTACAATCCGCAATCCTCATTGTAGAATAGAAAGGAAAAATAAAAAGGTGTGGCAATATAATAGTTTCCACCATCCGCAAATACACATTGTGGAATGCATAAAGTAGGAAGGATAAGTCGTAAAAATGTTAAGCTTTCTGCAATCCACAATCTACATTGAAGAATGCAGAAAGCGAAAAGTGAAAGAAAAATATAAAGAAAATATTGGATTTCTGCAATTCGCATTGTGGAATGCAAAAAGAGGAAGGTTAAAGAGAAATATAAATAAAATATGGGATTTTCGCAATCTGCAATCCGCATTGTAGAATGAGGAAAGTGGAAAGTGAAAGAAAAATATAAAGCAAATATGAGATTTTCTCAATCTGCAATCCAAATTGCGGAATGCGGGAAGCAGAAAGTGAAAAAGAAATATAAAGAAAATATGGGGTTTTTGCAATCCGCAATCCGCATTGCGGAATTTGGCAAGTGGAAAGTGGAAGATAAAACATAAACTAAATATGAGGTTTCCTCAATCCGCGATTCACATTGCGGAAGCAGAAATGCAGAAGGGTAAGGTCCTAAAAGAATTAAGCAAGTTTTGCAACTCGTAATCCACATTGCAGAGGGAAT
The DNA here is from genome assembly GCA_001517045.1 of Pseudotsuga menziesii. NCBI lineage: Eukaryota > Viridiplantae > Streptophyta > Pinopsida > Pinales > Pinaceae > Pseudotsuga > Pseudotsuga menziesii. The sequence goes on along the minus strand of LPNX010337950.1, from coordinate 204,358 downwards.
TTTTTAATTGCAGAAGGAATTTTTTATTTGTAGAAGGATTGTTGCAGAAACAAATAAGCTTAGGAATGAAGGTTAGATGAAGATTCATGGCCCATGTGTCATGTGAGAGAATTTTTTATATATATTCATTTTATCAAGTTATATGGGTATGTTACATATGATATAAGAGCTACAGGTTTCAACCCTCTCCCGTTTTGGGAACATCTAGTTTCGTTGAATTATGAAAAAAAACTTTGTTTTAATCATGACAATTGTGTTGGAATGTTTCGTGTACAAATAGAATTGTTTTGTAACAGGATACAACAATGGCCTCACAAAGTCAGAATGAATATTGGCCTAAAAAGCATGCACCAATACCATGCACACAACATCCAGTGAAAGAACACTCTAAAACCAATAAAGTTCTAGAAACGATGAGGAACTTAATCGTAGAAATACAAGCTTCAAGGTGGACAATGAGAAACAAAAGAAGACTGAGGAAAGAAAGGATATTAATGAGATATCATTGCAAATTATATAAGATAAGAATAATGGAGAAAAACCCTAAACAGATATTGGGAGGGAACCGTAAGTTCCAGAGAGTGCCAAAAGAAAAAACAGTTCCTCCAATGGAACTCAAAAATATACAAATCGAGCCAAGTGGGTCAGAAAAAGAAAAATCGACCACTTGGAAGGTGAATTTAAAAAGATCAAGACAACCAACTTTGACGGAGAATCCAAGACCAAAGAAGAAGTAGAGGCTTGGATGCTATACATTATGAAGTACTTTCAAATTTACAATTATTCTAGCAACATGAACATGAGAATGGTGATCTATAATATGAAGGGAAGGGCTAGTATTTGGTGCCAAGACATGAATATTTCCCAATGAATTAAATAGAACCTAGAATGGTAAGAGTTCAAGAAGTTCTTCAAGAAGCAACACTTGTTAGAAAGCTACTATGAATGAAGGACTAAGGAATTGTATGAGGCTTAAGAAAGGAAATAATGTGTTTTGAACAGTACAAATAGGGGAATGGCCTTTCTAAGTTCTGGAAGGGTAAAGAATAGGAAAATTTCAACCCACAAAATAAGGGATTCCATCCCCCACCCTTCAGGAACATGCCAAGGAATCTGCAAGGAAATTCCTACAAAAAATGAACAGCTCCACAGAAGAACTAGAAATCTGTGAACCTTGGACCTAAGGGGACAGTTGGAGCCCCTAAATAACCCTTCAATTGTTGGGAATGTGGACAGCCCCACTTGCAAAGGAAATTCCCATGCCTCAACCAAACTAATAAGGTTGTTCACAACCTACAAGAAGCTTCTGTTGTTGGGGAGGTCGGGAAAAGTTTCCACCAGATTAATTCAGCCTTCGAGAATCAACAAGCATATTATCAATATACAATTGTGGAGATTGAAGGTGTTATCTCTAACGGAATTCTTTCCATACTAATTGATCCATGGGCTACCTTAAGTTACATCACTCCCAAGGTGGCCCGAGGGCTTCCATCTTGCCAAGGTAAGAAATGAAAAACCCTGGTTGGTCCAATTGGCTAGTGGAGCTAAGAGAAATGTAACTAAGTTTATTATTGATTGTGAAGTTAAAATAATGGATCATGTGACTAGGATTATTCTAAATGGTTTTCCTTTAGGGTCATATGATATGATTATTGGCATGGATTAATTCGCAAAGTACAAAGTAATATTGAATTTTTTTTGATAAAAACTTTAGTGGTGTGTCTGAGGATCAAATTATTAAGAAGGTAGAAAGTGTCATTGAATCTGTCTCCTTCAGGAAAATATCTGCCATGCAATTAAATAAATGTATGGAAAAGGGATGCAAGATTTATGCAGTGTGGGTCATTGATCTGCTTCTTAATCAAGGTCAAACACAGGTAAAAGACCACCTAGTCGTACATAAGTTTATGGATGTATTTCTAGAAGAGATACCAGGACTACCCAACGGGGACTTCACTTAGTGAACCTCTCACATAGCACGTGCAATCGTGGGATATTAAAGAATACCCTTAATTTCGAGGGATATTGACCCAAACTCTTTTGTTGAAACCCCCTCCCAATACTTAAAACCTCCTCCCCACCCCTTTCTATAGCTCAATCCTTATAAACCACCCTACCTAGCCCCACCTTAAACCCCTCATTCCCCAATACCTACAATATATTGGTTCATTTTTTGATAATTTTAAAACCCACAATATGAACTAACGTGATAGTATATTGGTCAACAAGTGAAGCCATTGTGGACTACCCCCTCAATGAGAAATATATTTATCCATTGATATTGTGCTTGGGTATGCACCGATATATAACATAATGATCATCCCTGAGTTAACCGAATTAAAAATTCAGTTACAAGAACTGCTAGAGATGGCTTACATTAAACCCAGTGTGTCTCCTTAGGGATCACCAATTTTATTTGTTAAGAAAAGGGATGGGACTCTAAGAATTTACATATATTACATACAGATGAATAAAGTAACCATAAAGTACAAGTATACTCTACCTCATATTAATGATTTTTTTGATCAAGTGGGGGGAGCTAAAATCTGCTCCAAGTTATATTTGTGGTTTGGTTATCAACATATCAGAATTAAAGAAGAAGATGTAAGCAAAATAGCCTTTAGGACCTGATATGGGAACTATGAATTTGTAGTAATTCCTTTCAGCTTAACCAATGCCCCAACTACATTCATGTGCCTAATGAATAGTATTTTCAACAAGTACCTAGGCTAGCTTGTGTTGATATTTTGTGATGACATCCTAATCTACTCCAAGACTAAGGAAGAAAATCAACAACACTTGTAAATTGTGCTACAGACCTTAAGAGAGCATTATATATATGCTAAGTTCAAGTAGTGTGAATTTTTTAAGAACTAAATTCAGTAACCAGGTCAAGTTTACACCAAAATTTTTGAAATCATTGTTTACAGGGTTAGAAACCAAGATAAATTTTAGTACTAGCTACCACCTTGAAATAGATAGATAAACAGAACGAACAAACCGATTCATTGAAGTCAAGATGAGGATGTATGTCATGGAAAGGCCCACTAAGTGGGAGGAATATTTGCATCTAGTAGAGTTTGCATACAATAATGTTTATCAGGACTCAGTCAATATGATCCCATTTGAAATCTTGTACATGCAAATGTGTACTACTCCTATTAGCTGGGATACCAATGTGGATTGATTGATAGTAGGACCTGAAATATTACAAGAAATGAAACATATTGTTTGAAATGTAAAAAAGAAACTGAAGGCTATGCAAGATAAACAAAAGATATATGTTGAATTGAAGAAACATTGTGAATATTTTTTGGTCGGAGATCATGTTTACCTCCAAATCAATCCCAAAAAGAGCTCCATGAGATTGGGAAGTTGTACCAAATTAGTACCACGGTTCTACGGACTCTTTCAAATCTTGGAAAGGATTGGATCTATGGCATACAAACTTGCTCTTCTATCACACTTAAGAATTCATAATGTTTTTCATATTTCATTGCTGAATAAAATATATACATGATTCCACTCATATCATTGACTGGAATGTGGTACAGGTGGAACCCGAAGGATAATTTCAAGTGGAACCTTCACACATTCTGGGCAAGAAAGAAACAACACTTCGGACCCGGGTCATCGCTCGGGTTAAGGTGCAATGGAAGCACATTATCTGGAAGGAGGCGACCTAGGAATTGGAGGAAGATATGCGAAATAAGTACCCAGGTTTATTTCAAGAAGATGTGGAGGAAGACTGAGAACACTATGGACGGTGTTTCAATAAGGGGTTATGGATGTAATATCCCCATATTTATAAACATTATATGTATATTATTATTCCATTGTATTCTTTGATGAGTTTTGTTGATCGATGAATCTGTTGAAATGGTCCTTGGAGGAAAGTTGTAATCGCTACATTTTTTCTTTAATGAAATTCAAAATGAAAGGAAAAGCCATGTTAAAAGAGGAGACTATGTGTGCAAGAGGGGGAGACGTAGAGAAGTAAACTTGAGGGAAGTACACTAGGTGCCAGAACTCCTTAATAGCGTCAGCCAGACCCTAGAGAAATTAGGGTGTAGTGGTTGACGGGGATTCAATGGAGAATGGACCATAGTTTTGAAATAAGATTGGACATACACTGGAGAAAATCCGTGCACAATGGTTAACAGGGTTTCGTTGGGGAATGGACCATAACTGCAAAGTAAAACCTAGGAAACCAAACTATAAAGTGAGCATTTACAAGGAGGTAGGAGGCTGTTGAGTATGCTTGGAAGAATGAACTCTTGCTATGTGAGCAGTCCGTGTTAGGAAATAGTTGAGAGAAATACTTGCCTCTTGAGCACTCTATGTTAGGAAAGTGATGTATGTGTGGAAACTGAACTAAGTTTAACTGTCTCCTCTCTTGGTTGATGCCTTTTTATTACGGGTTACTCTAGAAACAAGTTTCATTACTGGGTTTATGTTTCAACAAATCTATTGAGCTCAGGTTATATTTGCATATGTGTGAATGTTTGTTTCAATGATTCTAAAATGATAAACACTAGTTTTAGTTTTATTGATGAGAATGTTGCTTATCAGTTGGTGTATATTCATATTCTATTTTGAATGATTCTGAATTGAGTTTGGTGATATTGGTTTCTCAAATGTTGTAATATGTTTCAGTAAAGAGTTACTAGGATGTTGTATGATTTCTTGTTAAATCCAGTCTAAGGCCCCCCTGGAAGTGAAGCCAATGTGCTCTTCTGGGTTTATTCCTTTTCATGTTTAGTTTATCTCTTGTATAATACCTTAACTCCTAATGGATGGTAAAACTTTGAAGCATATCTTGGTTAGTGAAGTTGTTAGGAATTGGCCACTGTACGACACCATAAAATACTTAAGCCTGAGCTTATCTAAGTAAATTATTTGTCTCAATCCATGAGTCCATTCAGGGTTGGAAACTCTTTATTCTTGCAATGAAAACACAAAGAAGTTAGGTGAAAAACCTTGGGCTAAAAGGACTGTGAAAGCATAAAATATATATAAGGAATTTAAGTGCTTATGCAAACCGCAATCCGTAGTCCACATTGCGGGAGCAGGAAGAAGAATAAAAATTTATAAGTAACATAAAGAGTTTTCACAACCAGCAATCTACATTGCGGAAACAGAAACAGAGTAAAAATTCATAAGGAGGTAAGGTGGTTCCGCAATCCACAATTCACATTGTAAAGGCGGAAAGGGAACTAAACGTTATAAGGATGGGAGTGTTTTTGAAACTCGCAATCCACATTGCCAAAGTGGAAACCAGAGTTAAAAACATAGTGAAGATAATGACAATCTGCAATCCACAATTCTACGTTGCAGAAAGAAAAAAGTGGAAATCAAACTATAAATGAATTAAGTGTTTCCACAATCTGCAATCTGCATTACGGAAAGTGAAAATCAGAGGATAAAACTATGATAAATGTGAGTGTTTCCACAACCTGCAAATCGCATGCGTAAAGCGAAAATGGAAGGTAACCTGAAGGTAAATATTATAAAATATAAGAGTTTCAACAATCTACAATTTGCATTGCAGAATACGGAAAGCGAAAAAAAATGGTGGAAATATAAATGTTTCCACAATCCGCAATCCACGTTGTGGAATGTAGAAAGAAGAAAAGAAAAAAGGTGGAAATATAAATGTTTCTGCAATCCGCATTGTGGAAAGAGGAAAGAAAAAGGTGTGGAAATATAAGAGTTTCTCCAATACGCAAATATGTATTGTGAAATGCGGAAAGCAGAAATGATAATTTGTAAAAATGTTAAAGTCTCCCCCATGTCGGATGCCGGAATAATGTGGCATGATTTGATATGCACAAGTCAGATGCAAAGTGTGCATTTAATCACTTCCCTAGTTTGATCAAAACCTTGTTTATGATGCCAAAACTCTTTCTTCAATGTGAAAAACTTATTCTTCACACATTGCTAAAATTTGTGTCGCCAAAACCTTGATTCATTTCACTATTAAAAATGCAGGTTATCATAAGCTGTAAAAGATTCTTCAAACCCTGAAATAGGAGACCCAATTCTAAGGCCTGCTTTAGAAAGGCTTTGAATTGACTGGAACTGCCTCAAATAACCCAACATGATGTTAGGCAATTGACCTTGCATTAGAATTAAAAGTAATTAGTTGTATTAGATTTGTGTTCAATTTTAGTTATATATTTGTTTTCAATTTTGATTATTTCATTTATATATATAATCTATATTAATATTAATCAATGAAAATATAAAATAAATTAACTATAATATTATGTTTTTAGATGTTAATAGTAATATAAATTAATTATATTATATAGGTTACATTATAATAAAAACTATATTATATTAAAATAAGTATATGACATATTAATACTTATGTTAATATATATTAAAACAAGAGTTATGAGGTAGAGTTTTTGCTAAAAAGGTTGTTTTGAAATTTGGAATTTTCTTATAAGTTTTTTCTAAATTTGAAAATTTTATACAATGCAGAAATTGGGATAACTATTACAACACCTTGTAATAATTATATATAATAAATTAATAATACATTTTCCTTTATGGAAACTTGAAGAGATTGCTAACTTTTTTCCACATGATGTTTGTCAGGTTTCTATGGAGATTGGAGATTTCAATAATACACTTTCCTTTATGGAAACTCGAAGAGATTGCTAACTTTTTCCCACGTGATGTTTGTCAGGTTTATATGGAGATTGGAGATTCCATAAACATGACAACTAAAAGTATCACTTGGGAGACTACAACTTGCAAAGCACCTAAATTATGGGAAATAAAAATATCTAAGTGTTGATTATGTGCATCGATAAACACAAATAGGAATGTCTCAAAGAGCAAAAGTTAAAAATTGGGTTCTTTGAACATAACCATGACTTTTGTGGGTTGTTTGGACAGATCTGTGACCTCTATGAGTTGTTTGGACTAAGTCATGACCTACCTACCTATGCTTTAGTATTATAACTAATTCTATCATGCAAAATTTAAAAATTCACAGTAAACCAAGAAACTTATTTGCGATTTTAACCTACCTACCTAGGATTCAGTATTATAACCAATATTATCATGCAAAAGTTAGAAATTTATAGTAAACCAAGAAACTTACCTGCGATTTTAACCTAGCTACCTACGCTTCAGTATTATAACCAATATCATCATGCAAAAAGTTAAAAAAACCGAGTAAACCAATAAACATACCAATGATTTTGTAAGTGAAGAAGGTGATTTTGACTCTAGAGCTGCAAAATTCGTGACTCGCCTCAAAGCCTCTGGGTTCTTTCCAATGGTTTTTAATCCATGGTAGTGATGGCAATTAAATTACCAAATTATAAACCCTCAATAATGGTGAATATCCATCACAATTTCCTCAATGGGTATTGAAGGTGGCCTAATAAATGACAAAAATGCCACCCAATTTACATTATTTGCCCCTCATAACCCACCAAACCCTTCTCACCTCTAGCCAACGCAAAATATTTGGCGTTGATGGTGTGCCTGGACAGGTTATTTGGCGCCAGCAGATTGGTTGAGTAGCCATCTATGGAACTGGAGGATGAAATCTCCACGGGTTTAAGAAAATTGGCCATGAATTTCGTCAAACAAAGGTGGGTCAAGAGTTGCATTTGCATATAGTTTTTTGTTTTAGAGATTATATTTTCATATATGTGTTTTATTTTGATTATTATTATATATATTATGTTAATTTGTTTTATGTTAAATTTGGTTTAATAATTATTATAAAACTTGTTTAGTTTTATAAAGTAGGATTAATATAAAATATAATTAATTTGTCTTTTATATGAATATAACATTTGTTTTAATGTTATTTTTGTTATAGTAGTATATATAATAAACTTGGATCGAGGACGTTGGAGAATATTTGTGCACAACAGAAAATTCGTGCAATTTCAATGTTGGATCTCTGAAGATCGAGGTGCATGGAACCAATATTACTAATAGAATGCATACAATTTACAAAATTTACACTTCATTAATACCAAAATTGCAATTTTCCATTACACAATTAAAAGTGACTAATTCATATTCTTCTAGCTAGTCATTTTTTATGTCGTGACTAAATTGGTCGTTTATGTTAGTCATTTTTAACCCTGACACTTTTTATCTAGTCATATTTGTTAACTAGTGACTAAATTAGTCATTAATTTTAGTCGTTTATAATTGGGTCAATCAAAAATGCTCATATTTAGTAGTAAACCACTTGAAAAACCTGTGGTGACTAGAAGTTTTAGTCACCTAGTAGCTAATTCCTCATTTTGTACTAGTGTTTGCTTGGTACATCAAGTACCCAATCATCTCATGATACATCGTAGCATCAACCGTCTCAGATGAAGCATCACTCAATAGCTTTAGGTTCGATGCCATAGGTGTGGCCATGACCTTGCAGTCCATCATCCCGAATCTCTTCATGATTTTTCCTGCATACTTCCCTTGTCCGAGGGAGATTCTATCCGCATTCTGCCACACCTCCATGCCTATAAAATAGTGCATCATACCCAGTTCCTTCATTTAAAACTCGACAACAAGATTTTTCTTTGTATTAGTAATCAACCCATCTCCACCTATTACAAACATGTCATCTACATACAGTAGGAGTATAACTAGGTTCCCTTCTCCAACCTTGTAGTAAAGGTTGGAATCTGCTTCACTTTTGGTAAAGCCCAAACTGGATAGAAAGCCATCAATTCTACCATACCATTTCCTGGGTGCCTGTTTCAAACCGTACAAGGCTTTCTTCATCTCACACACATGAGACTCCCTGTCATGTGTCTCAAAATCGAGTGGTTGCTCCACATACACTTCCTCTTCGAATACACCATCCAAGAAAGTAGTCTTGACATCCATCTGGTGTATTTTCCATTTCATCACTGCAACCAAAGAAAGTACTGTTCTGATGGACGTGTATCTAGCTACAGGTGTAAAAGTTTCTTCATAATCTATTCTTTCTTTCTGGGATAAGCCATGAGCCACAAATCTTGCTTTATATTTCTCTATGCTACCATCTGCAGCATGCTTGATCTTGTAGATCCATTTGGAAGTTACAACAGACTTCCCTTCTGGTCTTGGGACAATGTCCCAGATGTCATTCTTCATTATCAATTGATACTCTTCGATCATAACATCCTTCCATTCTTTCCTTTCTGCCACTTCTTCATAGTTGGAAGGTTCTTTATCGATGAAGTCACATAATAAGGCTACATAACCGGAGCAAGACCTGGTTCTTTTCCTTTCTCTGTGATTTTCTTCTAGAGCCCCATATATTTATGCACCTTGGATAGCCTTTCATACCCAAGCAGGTTTCCTCTTGTGAGGATTCTTCTCGTGAGGTGGATCTACAGGTTCTTGAGGTTCTTCTAATTCTCAATCTTCTTCATGAATTTCTTCGTTCATGGTTGTTTCATGAATTATGGGTGCTTATGTTTCTTCAAGTTCTTCAGTAGTTCTCTTTCTGGATTTGTTGTAAGCTAAGTCTTCATCAAATGTTATGTCTCTGTTGATGTTGATCTTCTTGAATCCTGGAAAGTATATTATGTAAGACTTCAAGCTTTCAGAGTATCCCAGAAATATACCCTTCTTTCCTGAAGGATCTAACTTTGTCTTCTTTCCTTTCGGAATATGTATGTACACTAGACAGCCAAATATTCTGAGATAGATGACTTCTGGTTTCTTGTCAAAGAAGACTTATTTAGGTGTTTTGTTCTTGAGTACTTTATGCGGAGTACGGTTTTGTACATACACAACTATTCTAGTAGCTTCTGCCCATAGATGCATAGGAAGTTCTTGATCATGAAGCATTTCCCTTGCAAATTCCATAATCATTCTATTCTTTCTTTATATAACCCCATTCTGTTGTGGATTACATGGAGTGTTAAACTCCCTCTTAATCCCTGAATCTCTGCAGAATTCGTTGAATTCATTTGAAGTGAATTCTCTGCCATTTTCTAATCAAAAGGTCTTGATTTTCTTTTTTGTATGATTCTCGATCAAAGCTTTGAACTCTTTGAACTTGCTGAATACTTCATCCTTGTTTTTCATGAAGTATACCCATATCTTCCTAGAAAAAGAATCAATGAAAGAAACATAGTATACATACCTGCTTAATGAGCTAGATAAAATCGGACCGCATACATTGAAGTGGATGATTTCCAAGATTCCTTTTACCTTGCTCTCGCTACTTCAAAATGTCTTCATTGTATTCTTTCCTTTTGCACATCCTTTGCAGATACCATCATCTTTTGTCTGAATTTATGGAAGTCCTTCAACATATTTGCTCGAAAGTGGTAGTGCTTTGTAGTACACATGTGCAAGCCTTCTATGCCAAAGTTCATTTGGCTCTATTGAGTCATGAACCAAATATTGTTCTGGTTGGCCCTTCAATTTGTATAATCCTCCCTCTTGTTCTCCAATTACTATTGCATTGTCAATAGTCTTTGCTTTTGGCCACATGAGGACTTGGCCATCTACAAATGCAACCCTCATTGCTTTTGCATCCAATGCCAATATGGAGAAAAGATTCTTCTTTAGTCCTGGTACAAACAAGACATCCTTCATTTTCATAGACTTTCCAGACTCTATCTTGTAGGAGGATTCACCACTACCTTTTATGGGATATTGGTAGTCATCCCCAAGTCTCACCTTATAGGGTGAATTATGTTCAGATAGTTTCTCAAAAGATTCCTTGAACCCTATCATGTGCTTGGAAGCCCCACTGTCGATAATCCAACCTTTGCTTCCATGTGTGACAGTTCCCATGAGAGTAGAGATTAGAACATATTATTCATCACTTGAAGAGTCTTCACTTTCTTGTTTGACTCTTTTTCTGAGAGGATCATCATCCTCAACAGTGTGAGCATGATGTGTTCTTTTGGAATTCTTCTTCTTCCTAGAACCACTCTTATTCATGGGACAATTTCTAGCAAAATGTCCTCTTTCATCACATGTATGGCATCTGAGTTTGGATAGATCCTTGTTTTTTCTTACAGAATTATCTTTCTCATGAGAATGCTTACCTTGGTGATGATGATTGTCCCTTCTGCTTTTCTTGGAGTGTACTGTGAGAGCTTAATCTTCATTTCCCATATTTTCTTCTTGAGCTACTATTCGATATTCTTCTTGTGAGAATTCTTCCCATAGTCTACTGAACATAGCTTCTTTCTAGCACAGATTCCTTGGATGAAAGAATCCCATGACCTAGGGAGACCATTCAAGGTGGTCATCACAATTTCTGCATTTTCCACTTCTTCATCCATTGCTTCAAGTTGTTCTTTGATCTGGGAGAACCTTGTAAATTATGAATGTATGGTCTCCTCATTCTGGATCTTTACATTCTTCAATTGGTTCCTCAAATTCATCTTCAGATTTATGTTCTTCCCTTCAAATAGTTTGGTCAGGACATCAAACATAGATTTAGGTGTCTTTAGGGAGGACACCTATGGTATGATGTGATCCTTGATTGAATCAGCAATACTCCTCTTAGTAATTACCAATTTATTCTTGTGTAAGGCCTTAGCCTCATCTCCCTTTGGAACTGGAACCTCTTCAGTGATGTAAGAGTCCAACTCATTTTGTTTCAGGACCAAGGAGATCCTATACTTCCAAGCTTGGAAGTTATCATCTCCCTCAAGCTTTTTTTCAAGCTTGGTATGATGAGACATCTTAACAGAGAACCTCAAATGGAAATAAAAAAGATTTAGATCTTACCAGGTTAAGATGTCAGAACTAGATCTGGATCTGAATTTCTACAGTGCTGGTTCAAGAGTAGATTAGGGTTTGACTTTCTCGGAGTTCTACCCAACCAAAAAATTTGATCCTTATCTCTAAACTTCAATTTTGAGGAGTAGATCAATCCAAGCCTAGGCTCATTCAAAAATTCCACTTCTGTGAAAAGCCCTAATTTCTGGCAGTAGTGTCGGGTCAAAAACTGAAAATGATCAGAATCAGATTCTGCTTCGACAAAAAGATGTGCCCTAGAGAAGAGAGTCATCCCAACATTATTTTTCTGAAAATCTATGGGGAGAGATCCAAAGAGTAGGAAGCCCTAGTTTCCATAGCTGCACAGTGTCTTCTTCTCAGGTTAGCTCTAATACCATGTTAGATTTTTATCATTCAAGCTAGCATTATCTTAGGATATTTAACTGAGAGAATAACAAGCATAGCAATCAAACATAAGAGACAACAGACACAAATCTTTTCCTCAAGGAAACCATAAAGGAAAAAACCCCGCAACTTCCTTGGAGATAGAATTGGCACCAAAAGTAAAACCCCAAAATAGTAAGATGATCTCCCGACAGCAGTAGTCTCTCTCTCTCTTGTCCCAACAACTTCTTCTCTCTCAGTTATGCAATACAACTGAGTGTGAGTGAGTGTGTGTTAAATAGAGAGGCTCACTCTCTATTTATACTAATTCCCGACTTGACAATAACTCACTAGGGCCGAATTCTCTAGGAGAGTCTAATAACCCTAAGGCCCCACAACTGAGGGGACTTTAACCCTTGATCAATAAGGAGGGTTACCCATAATGAATTTACATGACTTGTTTACATTATTTAATCTCCCTATAGGAACATTGAGGTATGACATGACTCAATTACATTACATATACTTCCCAGAATAAACATCGGGGTACAATACAAAAAATATACAAGTTAATACATTCCGAAGTTACAATGACATCAACAGAACGAGTCATACAATTGTAATATGTGGATGATCTATTTCTGACTGGAAATGAGAAATAGATCAAGGATTGTAAGAAGAATCCAGAAGATGAATTCAATATGAAATATCTTGGATTGATGCTTTATTTCCTAGGGCAGGAAGTGTGGCAGAGACCAGAAGAAATATTTCTGAATCAAGGAAAGTATGTAGTAGAAATCTTGAAAAGATTTGATATGTTGGATTGTAAAGTCATGGCCACACCCATGGACACCAACTTAAAGTTGTTGTCTGATAAGACATCCAAGCTAGTGGACATGACTCACTATAGACAGATTATTGGGTCATTAATGTATCTAACGAACACAAGGCCAAATGTTGTGAAGACCATGAGTCAGTATCTAGTTAAACCTAGACGAATTCACTTGATCTCTGCAAAGCATGTGATGAGGTACCTAAAAGGTACAATTTATTTGGGACTGTACTATGGGAGAGATCATGACTACAATTTGCATGGGTATATGGATTCAGATTGGGAAAGAAGTGTCATAGATAGAAATATCACCTTAGGTGGATGCTATTGTCTGTGATCCGCCATGATCTCATGGTTTAGTAAGAAATAATACAATGTTGCTCTTAGCACAGATCGAGTAGAATATATTGCATCTTGGTCCACTTGTTGTGAAGCGATATGGCTTCAAAAGATGATGTCAGGAATATTTGACATGGAGGTGGACACCATAGTAATTTTTTGTGACAACCAGAGTTGTATAAAATTGACAAAAAATATGGTGTTCCATGACAAATCACAACATATAGAAATCTGATATTTTTATATAAGGGATCCATCAAGCTCCAGTATGTGAGTACCGATGGGCAAGTTGCTGATATACTGACCAAGCCTCTCTCTTGAATGAAGTTCGAGTATTTCGATGACAAGCTTGGTGTAGTTCGAAAGGACTTTCCTCGCAAGGAGGAAACGTTATGGGACTACAAATCATGAACCCTCCTCGAACAAAGGGGGAGTAGGTTGAGACTTCCTAGGAAATGGGGAGTAATAATGAGACTGATATCGATGATGGATGACAATGATGATGGAATGACATTGTGTATGCAGTCGAGATCTGCCTTGCAGATTATACTCTTACTTGGAAGAGCATGCCTACATATAAGTTTAGATACAATGGTATAACACTCAATTGTGAGTGGTCCTAACCTATGTGGTATGGATGGTCTAAGATGAGTCCTCACAGACAATAGCACCGACACTAGGTGTGGTCAATATTTACATTTAGTTGTGGATGATTCAGTTGATCAATTTCATGGATCATGCTAATGGAGGATTGCATCATCCTTGGACTTATGTCCTAAAGTGATAGCGATTGATCATCCCATAATTAGATCATGTGAGGATTTCATCATCCTTGGACTTATGTCCCAAAGTGATAGGGATTGATCATCCCGTAATTGGATCATGTGAGGATTGCATCATCCTTGGACTTATGTCCTAAAGTGATAGAGATTGATCATCCCATAATTGGATCATGTGAGGATTGCATCATCCTTGGATTTATGTCCTAAAGTGATAGGGATTTATCATCTATAATTATATCATGTCAGGATTGCATCATCCTTGGAATTATGTCCTAAAGCAATAAGGATTGAGCATAAGTGTAGATATAGTGGTATAACATTCAAATGTGAGTGGTACTAACCTGTGTGGTATGGATGGTCTATGATGAGTCCTCATAGATGATAGGACCAACAATGGATGTGGTCAATATTTTCATTTAGTTGTGGATGATTCAGTTGATCAATTTCATGGATCATGTTGATGGAGGATTGCATCATCCTTGGACTTATGTTCTAAAGTGATAGGGATTGATCATCCCATAATTAGATCATGTGAGGATTTCATCATCCTTGGACTTAAGTCCTAAAGTGATAAGGATTGATCATCCCGTAATTGGATCATGTGAAGATTGCATCATCCTTATACTTATGTATTAAAGTGATAGGGATTGATCATCCCGTAATTGGATCATGTGAGGATTGCATCATCCTTGGAATTATGTCCTAAAGTGATAGGGATTGATCATTGGTAATTGTATCATGTCAGGATTGCATCATCCTTGGAATTATGTCCTAAAGCGATAAGGATTGATCATCCTGCAATTGGATCAAGATTGCATCATCCTTGGACTTATGCCCTAAAGCAATAGGTAATGATCATCCTGCAATTGGATCAGGTATGGATTGCATCATCTTTGGAATCATTTCCTAAAGTGATAGGGATTGATCATCCCGCAAATAGATCATGTGTACTGCAAATATCCTCGTGGCAAAGGATCAGGTATATCGAAGCACAACAACAAAGGGTCGAGTAGATCGAAGTGCGGCTGCAAAGGATCAAGAAGGATCGAAGTGTTGCCACAAAGGATCAAAAGGATTGAAGTGCTTCTACAAAAGGATCGAAAGGATAAAAGTGTTGCTGCAAAGGATTGAGAAGATCAAAGTTCTGCTGGAAAGGATCGAAAGATTGAACTGCTACTGCAAAAGGATCAAGTGATCATGTGATGTAGAAGATGAAGAGTAACTATTCAAGTTACTGATTGTGAAAAATTTTTGTGACGTAGAGATGTATTAACTCGATGTACTATTGTAACTATCTATTTGTTCTCTTATAGTATTTGATGATGTTGTCAGTAGAATAACCTTCTCGTTAAGGGGGATTGTTGAAATATTGTAACTTCAAAGGATATTCTAAATGTATTTTACTCATGTAACCCAAGGAAGATGTTATTATTACTCCTATGGGGTGTTACTATTGTATTTGGTCATCATAGAGTCATGAGGTAAAGCCTCCACTTGTGTCAGGTCTTTAGTGCCCTAATAAATAATATAAACTATTGTTTTTGAGTATTCCTAGGAGAAGTCGACCCACACAATTTATTGGGCCCGACTTGTCTAGTGAAAAATTCAAGTTGACACATGTGTATAAATAGAGGAACCATGTTTCTTATTTGAACACAGACTCACACACTTGTGTATGGCATAGGAGAGAGAAAGAGACCGAACAGAAGGAAGAAAACTGTTTTTTGGGTTGTCTTTTATACATCTTATACAAAGGAATTTTTTGTTGGGTTTTCTTCCCCTTGAGGTTTTCCCAAGATAAATGATGTGTCTATATTGTGATTTTGTTTCTATCAGTGATTCTAGATATGTTGCTGTCATTTTTATGTTCTCTAACTTACCAACGAGATCCCTCTATGACGACGCGAAGTGCATATCAAATGTCACATCCTTTTCTAAAACAAAATCAAATTTCCACTCTTAACCCTTTAGAAGGTTTACTAACCTCAAGTTTCTCCGGTAAACCCTCAGTCACATCTAAATCTAGCAAAACCCTAGGATATTTCCAGTCAAACCCTAGCAGCTTCTCATCCTCAATCAAAATGGAATTACCAATAGAATTTGCAATCTCCATGAAGCCTTTTAGATTCCAACAATGAATTGCAAAGCGAGGAAGAATAACCCAAATATGTCACTTTTCCAATTTTTCATGTTGGGGGTAAAAACCAACATGGCAATGACTCATCACCAAGGAACACTAAGCAATAACCCATAATATATCATCAATGACCTTCCTGTGAGCTTCAGACAAAAATGGTAACAAAATACAATTGTTCAGAAGCATGAGATCCCTCTAAATATTACTCATAAAAGGTTTCCACTTATTTGTGATCCAAGATAAGATTTCCATTGTAGAAAATTTTATGCTCTCGAACTTACCAACCGGATCCCTTTGTGACAGTGCCAATACCATATCAAAGGTCACATCCTTTCCTAAAACACAGACCTGCTTGACACTCTTAGGGCCTTTCAAAGGTTAAATTCATGTTCCTCTTAATTCATGTTGCACCAAAAGCCAAAACATTCACCAATTCTTCAGAATTTAACAAACTAGGGTTTTCCTAAAATGCCTCACTATTTGTAGGATAGATAGGACTATACACCTTTTCTTCAACTAGAACACAAGACTTATCATGGATATACCAAACCCTACATCCATCCTTCTTGAGAGCGCAATATATGGGTAACCCACAATATTTTTCCTCCCTACAAGCAGAACAATTAACCTTTTCATAGTTGTCCGAAAGGGATAAGCGTGGGTCCAACAAATTTTTAATGAAAATGACCTTTTCTTTCATAATGGAGCAGGCACCCATGCTTCTGAGCTCGTCAGGTGACATGATAGACCCCCCCAAGTCACAAAAGAAAAATTTAGCACCGACATATTTCCACCAGACCAGACTGAGAAACCCTAAGCCCCACGGTGGTGAAAGAGATAGAAAAAATCACGCAACCTCTGAAAACCTCCAAACCTTGTCCTTTCGAGAACATACAACACAACGAAAAATAATTTTAAATATATTCCCACTTTTTAAAATAGATGGTACTAGGTTTATCAAGTCGACAAACTGGACTTTGGGTCATCGTTTTCCCTTCTCTCTAGGACACCAATAAGAATTTTCTGAAATCCAAAAAATGCAAACCTCTCCACTCCAACAACAAAATGCAACAGAGTAGAGCCACACACATCTCAAAATCCAACATGCTAATTCCTAGACTAGCTAGTGAGTCTAGCTAGTTCTCCCGCGAGAGAACGAACCCCTCTCCATCCTCATGCCACCAACCAAACTACTTTAACAAGATTCCATGACATGATGTTAATAAATACCATTCGACTGTTGTAAATATGACGACTCATAACATATGGAAATGCATGCATAAATACGAAATATTTTAATATTGTTACGGAAATGTATGCATAAATACCAAATATTTGAATATTGTGATTATGTACTCGTTCTAGTAAGAATTAAGTGGCAATACGTGGATAAATTTTGGGATTATGTCGCTATAAGCCCTAATCCTTATAGTCATACAACTATACGATAGACATAGCATGTATCTAAGAGAATGGTGGAAATAAAGATTACATTAGTAAAGAAAAGATGAGTTGTCGAAATAAAGATTACATCAACCCATGTAATTCATCTCTCCCTTCCCATTTGTTATTTATCTCTCTCTTAGATTCATACTAAACATGTTATTCATTTCCTTCTATCATGTGCATGGAATCACTCTAAATTGCTTATAATAAAAAACATATGAAGTCGACCTAATGAGTTTTAGTTTATTATATTTAAATAAACATTAAAAAATATTGGTTTAACATTTTTAAATTACTACTCAATAACTCTTATGAGAAATATTTCTATGTGACTATTGTTGTGATTATTTATAAATTAAGAAGTTATGTGTTATAGTAAAAAGATTGCAATTGTATTTTAATATGTATATAAAGTATTTTAAAAAAAATGATTTAAAATGACCATTATACATCCTACATTATTTAGAAAATTGTTAAATGGTGTGGATTAAGGGATAGGTAAAAGAAATAAAAAAAATGTTAATCAAAATATAAATATAAACTTAAAAAATAGTATATTTAAAATATAAGTATAAAAACTAAAGAGAAATATAAATATAAACTTAAAAAATAGTATATTTAAAATATAAGTATAAAAACTAAAGAGAAATATGATGATATGTAAATAAAAATATTATTTATATGGAAGGAAATGATTTGTAAACTTTGTGAGTCTATGAGCATTTACGATGATTGTCATTCTCTCCTAGAATGTCTAAAAACTATGGTGATCTTTTCATTTATGAAAATTATGGTAACCTAAAAACCCTTTTTTTTCTTAAGATACAATAACACCAAATAAATCTCAATAGACTTTAATCTTCATCTTCCTTCTCTTCATAAATAATTTTAAATTATAAATATAAATATTTTAACAATAAATAAAATTATAAAGAATATATTTTATTAAAAAATTTAAACAATAATTATAAAATTTATATATAAAAAAAAATGATTTTTAAAATTTTGATAATTCCATATTAAAATAAACTTAACCTTATTCAATTTATCATGCAAAAATAAGGACCAACTCAATGACACTTTTTCTTTGATTAGAGAGATCTTTACGCCATAAACATTTAAAGTAAGACCTGGAACATTTTTTCTTCGACGAGAGAGATCTCACGCGAGCAAAATCGAAAGTGAAAACCTGCTTAGACACCGCGTGCCTTCCACCTGCGTTGGAATTCTTGAAAAAACCTAGTTTGCTTTTTCAAAAGTGTGTTTGACATTAAGTATTCGTTTAACACTTTATCGTTTGAATTGGGCGTTTCACTTTTCACAAACGGGACTTTCTGGGAGCTGATACAGATCAAACACAACCATCAAATAATAATCATTCTGATGTAACAATTCCTAGTCTCTCCTAACACGGACGCCCTCGACCACCCAGGTTTCAGCACTAAATGTTACGAATTTGGTAAATTGGTAGCTAAATTACCAAATACATGTTGACATGAAATAGCGTGTGTGTTTAAAGTCTAAGTGATCCTACACCGAATCTGCATTTCCTACATTACTGATCTCACAAATTAACGAGAAAAGTGTAAATGAAAGTATGTAAAGAGGAAACCACACCAAATGGAGCATATATCTTTGAGAGAGATTGGTTTTAACTTCTTTGAAATATTGGTTTTTTTGTATAAACGTGTTGATAATATAAGATGGTCATACATTGATTCATGTTTGAATAGCACCTGTTGAAATAGTCCTCTAATAAATGGTGAACTCCATTATATATATATATATATATATAGATTTTTTAAATATTGGAATTTTAGATATTTGTATTTTTGGGGATTCTAAAGTGATTATAGATATCTTTCTTTTATCAGCTCTTCTTTAGGCATGTTTCCAGATCTTTCAATCTTTGGCAGATGTACTTTAAAAAGGGCTTACTCTCAAGGTTGGCACAATGTTGTATCTAGAATTTATGGAGGAAACTCTCCTCAATGAAGGATATGTTGATTTGGTAGATATGACATGAACTTGTTATATAGGCCTAAAGATATGTTATTATGTTTTATGCTGGTCTACTAGATAGCTTTGCTGAACTTTATAGTTTTGTATGCTCTTTTGATGTAAGGATGGATGAGGTATTCTATGTTTGAATACTCGAAGTCTATTTTTGAGATGTAAATCTTTTTCTTTCATTCAATGTATAGCAAAACAAATGACTTTTTCTTTAAAAAAAATGTATTTAAGTAGTGATTTTTTGCAAAACAAAAGAAAGAATGTATGGGGACTCCGGTGAGGGATGGACTTTCTATATAGACTCTCCCTCTCTCTCTCTCTTTAGAGTTGGCATTAGATTAAATGATGAAGAAGACACTCTCGTCTCGCCTTGGAATAATGTATCTAGGGAAGTGAATGTAAAATATGCAGATGAGGCTATATCTAAAAAAAATTCTAAAGAGGAGATCAAATGGTGGAACAAGGGTCTTTGACAAATGTGTTTTAGTAGCTTTACCTCGAAAATTGGATATTCACATGGGACAATCTAACGAAGAGTGGTTGGACAAGGCCTAGTTGTTATTTTCTATAAAAAAAATTGGTGAATAACTTTCACACCTCTTTGTTCATTGTACCTTCTCCACATAAATTTACAGGTTAATCAAGTTTGGGGCATTGACATAGTTAGGGAAATTTTAGCAAATAGGTGATCAATGTCAAATATCATAAACCCGTCCCTACTTTTGTTTGTTGGGGTATTTGGAACACTAGAAATAAAGCCATATTTGATAACAGGTCGCCAAGTGTATATTCTTTCTATTTGAAAATAGTGGAATTGTATCGGGTGTACGAGACTCGGGAGAAGGAAAACAAGCATTAGAGGAAATTTGAGGTCTAAAATGGGCCTCGTAAGGAAAATAATAAAATAATAGTTATTAATTTTGGAGGAAGAATGAAAAAAACTACTTTTTGTGTTCGTATTTTCGACATATCTCCATGTGTTTTTACTAAAATTCTTAGCGGGAGAGCTTGTTGGATGTGGAATTTAGTTCCGCATCCAACGAGTACCCACACTACATACTTTTGACAGAACCTACTACCCCAAAAATAAGAAATACTTGAGAAAACAAGAAACACCTGAAAAAATGTGATGATGACATCATCATCACGTTTTTTCAGGTATTTCTTATTTTTCAGGTAGTGGGGTCCTTCAAAAGTATGTAGTATAGGTACTCATTGGATGCAGAACTAAATTCCACATCCAACGAGCTCTCTTTCTTCAAATTTGAGTAAAAACACAGGGAGATATGTCGAAAATACGAACAAAAAAAGTTGTTTTCTTTTATGACAAATATGTCAATTCAACCATTATGGTTGACTCATTTGATTGAAATTCTATTGGTTCTTGAATCTCAACTCCCAAAATTTATTGTTGGTTCATTTTCTTTTAAGGCCCATTTTAGACCCCAAATTTCTTCTAATGGTATAGGGAGTAAGATGATATTCCCTGGGCTGTCAATTTGGATACTAGATTTTTTTATGGGGCTTCTCAACAAGGAAAGTGTAGGCATGGTATGTTACTAAATATCAATGAGGGACATATCTTCAAACATTTGATAAATGGTAAAGGATCAAACACTAGACATGAGATCTTTTCTTTGTGGGGGCTACTTAAATTTTGCTTCACTTAGTGGTATTGAATCTATTCAAATCTTAAGTGAGGAAAAGGTGTTTCTTAACATGGAAAATGTAATCCACAACTTGTAGGTATTATTCTTGATACTATGGGATCAACCCACCAGAGTGATGATTTCCAATTTCTTGAATATTTTCATCAATCATATTTTATAGTGCACAATTCCATGGCTCATGACCTTTCTAAGGATTCTTTGGAGGGTAATCTGGGTACTTTTCATGTGGGAGATTATGTGGAGGGTACTCTAGTTTTGGAAGACTCCTTTATTTTTTTCAATTAACTAATGGTGTTGTATGTACCTCTTCTATGTTGTTACAACATGGTTATTTGGATGCTTTAGACAATAATAACATTAATTATTTTGGTTTGAGTTTGTAATTTTGTGTAGAGAAACACTGTTCTTATTTTTCAAACTAGTTCTTTGGTTTTTAAGATGCTATTGCTTGACGGATGTGCTTAGTATTTATGTAGTAAATTTAATGTACCAGTCGATGTAAAGATATTATTTTCTTTGATTTTAATGAATAACAAGAAAATAGTTTTTTTTTTCTATTGAAAAAAATGTACATTTGTGGTTAAGAGAATAACAAAATAAAAAATAGAGAACAATAATGGTTGGAACTTTATTTGGGATAACTAAAGGAATTTGGAAATGTAAAGGTTGTGTTGTGTTTTCATATTTGCTCAATTTAAAGATTAAGCAAGAAAGTTAAGAAACAAACATGTACAAAATATCCAATTCACGTGGAGTTTGAATTTTTATGGAAGTGCATGGGTCAAGCTTGCTTTAGCTTTACCTAGTATTATTTCAAAACATACACTTTTAATGAACCTCATGTGTTTACAAGACAAAATATTTAGTTCTAGAAGTTATCTTCAATACTTAATTCCTTCCTTAGTTTGCTCTCACGATTGTGATCAAGGTACCCGAAAACATGAATTTTGTGCAAAACCGATTAATGGTAGTCAAAACACACAATGATACCAAAGATTCCATACAAATGTAGGTATCGTGGTTTGCCTCGTCCATGTCCCTTGAGCCTTGTAAGATTAATTCAAGAGGAAATACCCCCAAATCCATATGTGGTGAAGAAAGCCTCCTAATGGTTCCCATAACCCACTTAGGATAAATATTTATTAGAGATATTTTATGTAGTGGTTTAGGTCCTTTTTTTATAGTTCTTGAGCAATACAATATGTTTTTAGGGCCTAAGGAACTTATTTTCCTTTCCTACTCATGGTTAAGGCCTTGAGACTCATCACGGTAGAGAAAGTCTCCTAATGGAACCCATATCCCATCAAGAACCCAAATATAGACTAGACAGGATATGTCTAATGGTTTGATTCATTATTCATGTATTTTAAGAATTAGGAGATCTATTTAGTATCAAATGCCCCTAGTTTCCTCCCCCAACCAAGGTATAGGGCCTAAGAAACATTATTGAGGTTCAAAACTTCGTAATGGTTCCTATGTTCATAATTAGAGGCTAGGGATCACCTATTGAGTTCTTATGTACTAAATCTGTGAACTATTGGTCTATAGGAAAATGAGAGCAACTAAGAAGTGGAATTATGCAGTGGAATATCAAGAACAATGTACAGTAAATAAGAAAAAATTGAGACAAATCTGATGAGAATTGATCAGTTAATTACAACATTAATCTTCATTATCCGAACAAAAATAAAATAGTGTTACAATAAGAAGAATTTGAATCATGTGGATAAGATTCGAATCTACCAACTAAACCTGACCGATTGTCTAACTCAGTGTGTCTAAATCACTGCCGGAGCTCACTAGTCTAACTCTAGATGTCTAAATATGTCTACAGTTAGTTAAACCAACTAAATTGATGAGGTAGGTGGAAAAATGAGTCACTCCCCATGCAGCTATGCAAAAATGGCTCTAGACTAACTAAGAGTGATCTAACTGATTGTAATTAGAGGTTGAATCAGCATAACTTCCTACCTACCGCAACCAACTGGTGGAGGTTACTAGTGGCACTCATAGTGGCTCTTAGAATGTAGGGATTGGCATTGATGGCACCAATGGCACAAGTGGCACCAATGGCACTGGTGGTACCAATGGAACCAATATTCATGGTGGCACTAAAGTCTAGTAAATGACTCCTAAGTTAGGAAAGATGATCAATTAGACTATATTTGGTCAAAGGGGGATTAAATAATCCTAAAATCCCCTCTTAATCTTAAGTTGGACAACTTGGGACCTGGAAACTAGGCCAAAAGTCACTCATACAATCTAAAAGAAATAGAATTTGCTTAATAAACTAAGGGAAATGGGGAAAACCTCATGGGAAACCTCGCCCTCCCCCCTCAAAATAAGTAGTGCATGAGGAAAATAAGCTATACTTAAGTGGAAATTTTCCTCTTTGGGTAAAAACTTGTAAATGTTTTCCGCAATTTGGAGCTCTATGGAGTAGCCATGTAGAATCATGGTTCTTTTGTGCATCAACATCCTGGTACTATGCATGTGAACCTTTCCATCTTCTTTTGATCTTCTGAATGTTTCTTTTGTCTCTTCTTTCTGGAGGAGGAATGGAATGATCCATTTTTTTCTTTATTGTGCCAAATTGTTTATCATTCACTATCATCAAGTAGTATCTTCCTGGAATTTCGTTTCACCATCATTGTTGGTAGTGTAGATGTGTGAGAGAGTGCAATATATCCATTCTAATATTGGGGCCTCGTTTTTCTTCTATCATATGGATCCTCAGCATCATTCCCAACTTCTTCAATGATATTTTCATCCCATTTAGTCTTCTGATTCAGAAAAGGAGCTGGATCTAGATATGGATCATCTTGAGGTACAATATTGATATCAAGGTCATGCAGATCTTAATACTCGTCTTTTGAAACTTAAATCTTAGACCACATACCATTATCTGCAAATGGATATGAAAGAGATTTTATACCTCCCCTTTCGAGTGGCCATTGAGATTGTGTTGGAGCTGAGTGTGGAAGAAAGTGTGAGAATTCATATGCCTTGTTGAGACTCATAAATGTCACATTTTCATCCACTTTATATTCCATTATTCCTCACATTTCATCGTCCCATTAATTTTTTATCATACCATTTCTATACATATATGTGGATTTCACCTTATTATTTCCACTTTATTCATTTTAGTATTATAAGTGAATTTATGATTAAAATATTAGAAATTAAACATGTTTTTCACTAATATCTCAAATATGGATGAGCTTTGTAATGTGTAGGAATATGTGAAGAATTAATTCAAGAAAACACTTATCGAGCATCCCCTCCACCATTTCAAGGGGATAATTATTCAAGCTAATTCTAATGAGAAGACCATGAAGATTTGGTTGGCATATATCCTATTTAAGATTTATGAGAGACATGTGGAGGATTTGAAGGGATCATATCTTGTAATAATAGGAAAGTAGTTGAGTGGTTGACTGAATAGTGGATCTCTCATTATAAGATGGTTATCTCCTTCATGTATAAAAAATATTGCTCTCTCTTCATTTCAATAATATCAAATCATATATAGAATAATATGATATAGATTAGAGATAGATAGTAGATTGTAGAAGTTATTTTTTATTTTGTAATATGGAGAAGGGAATTCTTAGCTTTTGTTCATAATCTTAGTTTTGATGCTTTCATGATTTGTCCTTGATTTTTGTGATGTAAATTAAGATTGCTTGATTGTTAATGTGAGCTTACATGTGTTGTCATGTTGCTCTTCATATGTTGTCTTTCTTTTATGCAATTTACTTTCAGCCGGGTGTTTCATCTTCCAGCATTAGATTAGCAATTGCATGTTTCAGCTTAAGGGGGCTTAGATTAGATTAGTCTTAGTTTAACGGGGGGTTAGATTAGCATAATTTCACTTCAGTCCTACATATACTTTACATGTGATTCGTAAGCCTACGAAACTCGGATTGACAAATTAAATGGCTGGGAAATTACTACAATGGGATTCAAACGACATTAATTCGGCCCAACATTTTGGTGCCGTTGTTGGGGAAGCAAGGTGGATTGAAGTTTAGTTTGATTTCCTGCAAGCATACACTATAGTGTGAATTTAAATTTTTGCAATGACTGAATTTCAATTTTTGCTAAGAGTGTTTCAATTCTGCAAGTGTGTTTTTTTCGCAACTATGAAGAGTAATTGTTTTTTGTACAGAGTGTTTTTTTTTAATTTGTTTTAGCAAGAGTGTTTATTTAAATTTTTCATTTAGATTTGGTTGTTGTAAGAATTCATTTTTCAAAATGATTTAATAATGAGTTTAATCTTGGGACAACTCACTCAGATCCTTGCAAAAATAGGGATCTCTTCTTCTCACGAAGAGGAGATCTTGAAAGCAGCCGAAAGTTGAATTACTACTCCAACAACGAACAAGGAATCAACATTTGAGGAATCCTGCACATTTGATGAAGAACAATCATCCGAACAGGAGATCGAGGAGGACCACGAGGAGTTTCAGCATGATCTGAGGAGTGAAAACTATGCCTACAAAATCCCTATCGAACGATGGTTTCAAGCGAGTACGAGGTTAGAACAATTTAGTTTTTTTTTTCTTTTCTAGTTAATGCACAGTCACAGCAATTAATTTCATACATTTCTGTGTATCCTCATCTTCTATTTGCAAAATTAACACTAAACATATTTTTATTACTGTTACGTGAATGGCTACACTGGATATTTAACTACACGTAACAGTTTTCTAGTTCCCAATTAGCATAGAGTAGGTAGGATTTTATTTTCAGTTTTTACTTTCACTGAGAATAAGTATGCTCTCCTCCACGCTTCGTGCAATTGTGACGATTAGAAATAGGATGAATAAATTGGTTTCAAGAAGAATTCTTATTGCAGACAGATGAAAAAAAATCTTCCTAATCTATTTTTCGTGTACAATTCGTTCCATTTTCTCATAATTGTTTTCTTTTATAAATTTGCAAAATAAAATTTTGAAAAGTTGTTTTATTTGATTTTCTCAAAATATATAAAAAATAATAATAATAAATTTGAGCCTCCATCCTTCGATCTGAAATTAAACAGTAGGTGCGTTAAGCTGAAACATTAGTTGTAACAGCTGTAGCTGAAACACATAAGCTATAATAGCTTCAACTGAAACACATAAGCTGTAACAGTTGTAGCTGAAACACATAAAATGAAACAAGCAATTGCTGAAACACTCTAGGATGAAACAACACAACTCCGAGCTGAATCTCCTTGTCTCGGTTCTTGGTTTGTGTGCACAGAATTTTATGTTTGACTGTTTCAGGAACTGGACCTTTGTTTTGGTTTGAACCTGCAAAATAAACACATTAGGTGAATAAAAACAAAACCAAGTCTTTCTATGCTGAAACAACAGCTAAAACAGTGAAACACCTGTAAGCTTCTCCTTGATTGGAGTCGCAACCATCTTTTTGCTATCATCCTTCATCCTATAGCTTCCTGAAAATAAACTCTGCAATAATGCCTCGGCTAAACCATTTCTAAAATTTCAGAATTTGTGCAAACCATCCATCTGCAAAAGATCCTTCAATCTAAAGAACAGCCTGCACACAGAAACTGTTAGTGGCATACTCTGAATTGATTGTGAGTAAAATAAATTGTAGGTTGAATGAAACACCTTAATTTATACCTAAACCTGCAACAAAATAGGGCCACATGGAATAATTTAATCACTTGACTCCTAAGCTTCAATGTTGCATGTCTCTGATCTTCCCAGCACCTGTTATCCATCGCACCTATTATCTCTCGACTAGCTTGGAGAGCATATTGACCAAATCGTAACACGCTCCTCTTGTTGATAGTTGTGAAAAGATCTCAATCATGGAGAAATACACACAACAAATAAATCGATCATTACTTTCCTAGGCTTGGGTAGTTAGGTGAGTGTTGCAGCTCCATCCAAACGGAAGGAATTTAATAAATATACAACAACCCCATTTCGATTATGTCGCCGTATGATCAATTTCCCATGTAATCACCACCTAAGAGTTGCAAGTTCAACTGAATAAAAATATTTGGCTCCACTTGGTTGGTTTATTCATTCTGAAATTATTATATAGATGCCTTATCTTTCGGGCAAAATACGGAGCTTGTGTGGCCAGAAAAACTCAGAATACGGAGCTCGCCTGGCCAGTGAATTCGCTATGGGTAAATAAAAATAAATAATGTGGATTATATTTTCAGTTCTCCATGACTCTTATTGAATATCATACATTGAATTCTTATTGGGCAAGGGATGCTTAAATTTCTTTTATTTTTGCAAGGTTTGAGTTTTTTTGGTTGCACGTAAAAAAAAGTTGAGCGAAAGTGGCATTGAGGATTGACCCATCATCATATTCCATGGTGGAAAATAAGATTGTACTGTGTGAATGAATATACCTAAACCACTTGGCTTGTTTTATTTATTTATTTTGATTTTCCGTCAATTAATGCTCATTTGCAGATAGTCAACTTTGGGTGAATTTTATGAGCAGACAGTGATGAATTTCAAAAATTGGGCACATGGGTTTTGTGCAGAAGGATCTCATTTAGTTGAATAGAAAGAGGTTTGTGAAAATTAGACTTGGTTTGGGATTAGTTCACATTTTTATGAACATGAAAATGCTAGATTTCGAGATGGCTGGTTCTCAATGGGTAGATTTCACTTATCAGAATTGGTTTCCATAGATCAAAAGCTTCTTTCAATATTGTTAAACTTCACGAGCTGGTTGTGAGAATGGATTGATTTCTTATTCCCCATCTCATTTAGCATATTCAATGAATTTCTTGCTTCTATTATCCAGGGGTTAAGCCAAAATTACAACACTCTTATTATATTTCTTGCTTCATGTCGATCTATTCATTGAATCCATGATAATCGTAGAACATGCTAATAGTAATCCTTTTTGTCCAAATGTATTCATTCATTCAAAATGTCTAGAGAAGATAACAAATAAGAATGCCACGCAATATTCCACATCATTTATGGAGTCAAACTTCAATACAATGGATTGTAGGTATAATGAATTATGCAAAGGTTCGGTCTTCCTGAGGTATGTGAGTGCGGCCTCTTCACTCTCCATATTCCATATTCCTTCACTTGCCATGATCGAGATGGTTTCCTAGCTACTCCTCAAGATTCTGACAGTATTACTTTGAGGTAATCAATAAGAACTTTTCAGCATGGTTTGCAGCTCGAGGAAGATGATCTTTGTAAGGATAATAAAATGTATTTGGGCTAGTTTGGTGAAGGTGGACATGAGCGGTAGATCGATACTTATGGGCAGATAAATATGTATTTTATGTTAACGGTTTATGCAGGATCTAATATGTGTTGCAGCTAGCTGTTACAGCCGATTGTTGCAGCTAGTTGTTGCATCCTAATATTTAATTTTAAAATCCATAAAAGTGCATAATAAACCAATTTTCTCATAGCGCAGAGAGTTTCTTGTGTGTCACAGTCGGGTGTCGCAGCCAGTGGTGTTGCTGGTGGATTTTGTAGCTGGGTCTTGCAGTCGATTGTTGCAGCCCTCTGTGGCAACTGTTTGTCACAGCTGGTGTTACAGCCGGGTGTTGCAGCTGGTTGTTGCATCTCACTGTCGTAGCTGGTTGTTGCATCCGCTTGTCGCAGCTATGTGGTGTTGCAGTTGGCTGTTACAACTATTAAAATTTTTTAATTTTGAATTTTCTGTTAAAAAGTTGAGATATGAATTCCCATGAGTGCAGGTCGGATAAAATTGAATCGAGTTTTTTTGCCATTTTTATTTGCTGTAAAAATAAAACAAAAACAAGAAAAATACATAAAATCAATAAAAAATAAATTTTGCAAAAGAAAATAAAAATAATATAAAAATCACAAAAAGTTAAAAAATAAAAACAACCAAAACAAAAATAAAGTTGCAAATGGACATTTTTTATTTTTCCTGAAATTGCTTTTATGATTAACGCTTAATTGTTTTTCTTAAAGTCACTTTGACAATAATCGCAGATGAAACCAGCACGAGAAGTAGGTAATTTTCTTTGCAACTTATGATATATTTTCTTTTACGAACTTCTCACAAGATTTATGCTAGCTTGCACGAGGACATGCAACCAGATCAGTTGGGGAGGGAGAACTATATAATACATATTCACTAATAAGTTTTCATGCAGGATTTTTTTACTAAGTTTTTTTTTAGGTTTCAGAGACAGTCGCATTTTGCTGTTGAAGTGACTTTTCAAAGAAACACAAAATTTTGAGAAACATGCTTTGATAGATAGCCTGAAGGAGTTGTTACTCATGATGTTTGTTGATAAACATCATAGTGTTGGTTGTTACATAGAAACCATTCATAAACTCATTTGTGTCATGATTGTTTATCCATATTTCTCCTTCATAGCACCTTCATCATCCATGTCTTGAAGTCCACTTTCCATCGCTTTATCTGTCATGAGTTCACACACACCTATCTTTCTGAGTTGCATACATCCCTTTATCTTTTTCAGTTCTTTTTCCTTTCCATTTTTCCTTCCGAATAAAACCAACTCCCTTTCCATGACTACATGGCCTTGCCATATCCACTGCTTGACTGTGAAACCTTTTCACTTATAGTCCTACCAATCTTTTTGTACCAACTCGCATTGACTGACGTGGGAATCCTTAAGGCCCACCTTTCAACAAGTCTTTCCCCATAGACCTCAACACCTTATCTGGGATATAGATTAGAGTTCATTTTGAGTACCTGGAGGCTTGCATGCATTAATGGCAAGTTCTCTCACTGACAATCGTGAGAATTCATCAGTGTCCCTTGATCATCAGATCTTGCAAGTGGCTCGACATCAACACATCTATTCACACTTCGCAAGATGTACTTGGGTACCTTGGCACTCATTGACATCACTGGTGAGTTGCATCGCATTGGTTAACGGCATTGATCAATGGCCGGTAATCCAAGGATTTCTCTTCATGCTCGACCTCGACACATACGTTCGCGTGATTAGAACTGTACCACTGGGTTTTGTAGAAGGTGAAGACTATACATTATTTCTCATGAATCCATCAGCAATTGTAGAAACATGACTTCATATCTATGAGTGTACCATAGTTCCACTTTCTGCCTTCCAAATTTTCCATTATTTATCAGTAGCAGTTCAGATTCCTCCACTTCACATTACAGTAGTTCCAGTAGTTACAGCCGCAACAACATTTACAGTTACAATTTTATCCTGCAGTCATGACATATTCTCCATGATTCAATAGCAGTAGTTCTGATTCCTTCATTGCCCATGATCCAGTAGTTATAGCCACAGTAGCAGTGACACATTCCACAATCCAGTGGCATCAGCTACATTCCTATTGCATCATTCATCTACTTTTTGGGTAAGTGGGGGTATGTTGTTTTCTAAACTTTAATCATGCAATTCCTTACATGCTAGCAATGAATAATTTGGAAAATTCCCTCACCATGCCACAGGGGATTCACTTGTTGAACAATATCCTATCACGTTAGTTCATATTGTGGGTTTTAAAATTATCAAAAATTGAACCAATATATTGCAGGTATTGGGGTGGATGATGGGTTTAAGGTGGGGGTGGGTACGGTGGTTTATAAGGATTGAGGTATAAAAAGGGGTGGGGGGGAGGTTTTAAGTATTGGGAGGGGGTTTCAACAAAAATATTTCAGGTCAATATCTCTAGAAATTAAAGGTATTCTTTAATATTTCATGATTGCATGTGCTATGTGAGAGATTCACTAAGTGAAGTCCTCGTGCACCATGCTCCATTTCTTTCACAGCCCATGCTAAGTTTCATGAGGACATGTAGCCACATCAGTTGGGAAGGGGGAACTATATTCAATACATAGTCACTACTATCATTCCATTTCTTTTCACCATCATCACCCATTTTTCATCTCATTTACCATTCACCAGCATTTATTTTCTAAAAAATCCCCTGTTTCACTTTGATTTATACACATTGATATTGGCATGATTCATAAAGACAAAGAAAAGGCTTTCTTATGCACAATAATTCTTTCTATGCACAATGATGCTTTCTATGCACATTAATAGCTTATCATTTCCAGTGAGAGTATGGAAGCTAGAAAAAAAATAACTAAATGAATGTTGTTAACACAAGAACCAACATTCTTTGTATTCATGGTTGTCACACAAGAACCAACCATAAGGAAAATGTCAGTTGTTACTCATGCATTTCACATCATGAAATGAATGTTGTTAACATAAGAACCAACATTCTTTACATTCGTGGTTGTTACACAAGAACCAACCATAAGAAATGCCAGATGTTACTTAGGTATTTCACACCTTGGAAATATTCATTGTTAAAAAGACATCATCAATCAAAGCCAAAGTTCAGATGCCAAAATTTCTTGAGAAGATCCATACATGGTTGCATGAGGACATGCAACAAGTTCAGTTGGGGAGTATGTTGAGACTCGAAAATATCACATTTTCATTAATATCTCAAATATCGATGATCTTTGTAATGTGTAGGAATATGTGAAGGATTGATTCAAGAAAAGACTTCTCGAATATATCCTCCACCATTTAAAGGAGATAATTTTTCAATCTAATTCTAAAGATAAGACCATGAAGATTTGGTTGGCATATCCTATTTAGTATTTATGAGAGACACGTGGAGAATTTGTGAGAGACATGTGGAGGATTTGAAGGGATCATATCTTGTAATAATAGGAAAGTAGTTGAGTGGTTGAGTGAATAGTGGATCTCCCATTATGACATGGTTATCTCCTTCATGTATAAAAGAGAGTGGTCTCTGTTCATTTCAATAATCTTAAATCATATATAGAATCATAGGATATAGATCAGAGATAGATAGTATATTGTAGAAGTTATTTTTTATTTTGTAATATGGAGAAGGGAATTCTTAGCTTTTGTTCATAATCTTAGTTTTGATGCTTTCATGATTTGTCCTTGAGTTTTGTGGTGTAAATTAAGATTGCTTGATTGTTAATGTGAGCTCACGTGTGTTGTATTGTTTCTCTTCATATGTTGTCTTTCTTTTATGAAATTTACTTTTATCCTTGTGTTTGATCTTCCAGTATTATATTAGCAATTGCGTGTTTCAGCTTAAGGGGGCTTAGATTAGATTATTCTTATTTTCACGGGGGGTTAGATTAGCTTAATTTCGCTTCAGCCCTGTATATACTTTGCATGTGCTTCATAAGCCTACGAACCTTGGATTGACAAATTAAATGGCTGGGAAATTACTACAAGGGAATTAAAATGACATTAATTTGGCCCAACATGCCTTAGAGGCATGGTTTGCAAAACCCTTCCCTATAATATTCCTAATTGAGATATCTGATATCTCCATTGAGTGAGGACCCATTACAACTTGCTTTGGTGAGCCAATATGTGTCATCTGATAAACATATAACAAATTTCTTGTAACAGAGGGAACATAGAGTACATTCTTGAACTCACCATGCTGGATTTTAATAGAACCTATCCTAACAGCTTGGATTCATGGGGGATTCACTCAGTGAATTTGTTACATAGCACGTTTGTTCGTAGGATATTAAATAATAACCCTAATTTCACTAAATATTGGAAAATACTTCCTAAAATTGTATTGTTGAACCCCCTCACAATATACCTTTCCAATTAAGAAAAGACCTAGTTCCACCAGATATTGTAGGTATCCATTTTATCAACCCATTTTTAACACCCCCTTTATATCATATTGTAAAGTTGTAACAACAAGAGCCCTAACACACCTTAGTATAAGCAAACAAGATGATAAATAAAATATAGTATATAATGCTAGTAATGATCCCAACAGCATTGCAAGGGTGTCTGATTCATTTGTAGTGTTGGATAGTGGAAGACCCAATGAAATAGAAATGGGGAAAGAAAAACACGTAAAAGGAAACCCAGTCAAGAGATAAATGTAACAAAGAATGTAAAAGATTGATACTCCAATAGTGGGTGCAATGCTTAGAAAAAGAATATAATTGCACATGTTTCATACCAAAACCTTCTATTCTACCAATTTTATATCATGTAACTACACGTATAGTCATAGAGAGCTCATGTTTTCTATAAGCTTAATAAATTAAACTCCATAATATATTTTTAATAACCTTAATAAATGTTTTCTATTCTTTTTTTAAAGCTATTGGTATGGATAAATTATGCACATATATCTTCTTATGCTTAAAGTATTCCAAGTTTAGTGAACACGGATTATTATAGAACAAATGAATCTCATTTATATATCTATAAAAGATCAAAATTACTAAAAAATTAGAGCATATTCTTTTCATTTCCTATTTAAAATATTTAAATAAAGTAATTGATTTTTCTTGGGTGGAGAAGTATTTTATTTTGGAATATTTGTAATTTTATTTAATTGGGAAGAGGTTTATGTTTGAAACTAATACAAAAATCCTCAATTTTTTTTATGTATATGATCCAATGATATAATTAAACTCTTTAGTATTTTTTAAGATGAATTTATGAAGTTAGATTTCAATTGGAATTAAGATTTCAATTAATAATATTACAATATGATTAGCATAATGATATGAATATTTTCATTTAAAAACTATTTACGAAAAAAAAATCATAAGCATATATATATATATATATATATCCATCCCAAGATTTGAATGTTATTCCTCGACCCATCTAAATAAAATAACCCCCAATATTTATATCACTATGTAAAATTTGAAAAACCCCTTGACCCATTAATATGAGGCAATATACTTTTGAGGCTTTTAGGAGTATTCAAACCCCCAATATGAATGGACGTGATATAATATTTCCTTCCTAGTGACCCCCCCCGTGCTTGGATTTGAGATTCATATCCCATATGAATGTTAGGTCCGCCTATGAGATTCATAATGGTGAAGGATTCCCTGGAGGAAACCATGTGGTCGTATGCTCCAGAATCTATCAAGTAAGACTTAGACAAAGTGAGGCATGCCTTCAAGGCATGTCACCTCTCATGATATTACGTCGGTTTTCCAACATCAAACATCTTTTATCCTTGTGGAAGGGAAATATTTGTGTATTAGAGGAGTGTTCACATCTAGTCTATGGTCTTCTAAACATTAGGGGAAATTTCAACTCAAAATGGGCCTCCTAAAAAAAATTAATAAAATAATAGTTAAAATAATAAAATAATATTTATTAATTTTTGAGGAAGAAAATAAAAAACTACTTTTTTGTTTGTATTTTCGACATATCTCCCCGTGTTTTTACTCAAATTTCAATCAGAGAGATCATTGGATGTGGAATTAAATTCCGCATCAAATGAGTACCCACTCGGCATACCTTTGATGGCCTTGCTACCCTAAAAACAACAAATACCTGAAAAAACATGATGATGATGTCATCATCACGTTTTTTCAGGTATTTCTTGTTTTTGGGGTAGCAAGGTCCATCAAACATATGCCGAGTGGGTACTCATTGGATGCGGAATTTAATTTCACATCCAACGAGCTCTCCCGATCGAAATTTGAGTAAAAACATGGGGAGATATGTCAAAAATACAAACAAAAAAAGTAGTTTTTTTTATAATGCCTATCCCCAAATTTATATTAAAAAAGTGTTTAAGACCTTTCTAGTATTTCAAATTTAAAGCAATTTCATTCACTAACACACCATGAAATGGAATTTAAGTTAAAGTTAAAAGGTCCATTTTGAGTTGAAATTTCCTCTAATGTGCACTAGCTCTCTAGATGAAAGCCTCTCGTACAGTACATGAACATCTACTCTTCTTGAATTTATTCTTTTTATTGGAACTTGAGGCTCAATTGGAAGATTGTTGATTATCCTTTGTATTTAAATAAGTTCTTTTGGTCTCCTTCCCATTGTTCTTCCCTCTTTCTTGCACATTGTTTGAGTCTGTCACTAAGAGTACTTGATTCTTGGAGGTTTGAAGCACTCCCATTTGTACCAATTTATCTTGCTCTAGTATTAAGGACTCAACAAAAGCATCTAGAGAAGACATTTTCCAATTATGGATGGGAGCTCTTCCAAAATTGAATGTAGACACAAATACAGATTACTCTAAGGCAAAATTTCCCATTACTAATAGAACCAGTTCCTCATGTTTCCTCTATATTCCACATTGTTTACATTGCAGTACTAGTGACTTGAATTTTGTGAGGAATAGCTGAATAGATTCAAAATTGTTGGGTTGTAATGCAATGAGTTCATTCTCCAATATGTGCCATCGAAGCTCATCTTGTTTTCCAAAAAATGATTCGAGCTTCTCCCAAGCTTCCGTTAGATTCATTAGTCCCTCAAGGTGGAACAAAATATCCTAGGAGATATGAGTACACATGAAGATGAAGGCCTAATCAAGCCGATTCAAAAATTTGTTCTTCTCAACATGTTGTTTCGGCTCAGTTTCTCTGCCCATTGTCATCCTAAAAAGGCCAAGCTTGCATAAGGACGCTTGCATATCCTCCCTCTAATCAACATAGTTGAAAGGTTTAAGGATTCGGGGTATGAGAGCTGAAGAATCCATCTTTCTATATGATGAACAATCAATTCCTCAAGAAGCTACGTAGGTACCTGCAAGTAACACTGCAAAAACCAATTCAATTATCAATCATGTCAGTTTCAATCCTTTCCACTGCGACATGTACACTTCTCAGAGTCTGTCACACCTGGATAGAATTCTCTGAAAATAATTCATGGGGATCAAGGATATCATTCCGGGATTTATGTGGAAATGCGGGCGCTTTTGGTGTACAATGGAGATCAGACAAGACTTGATGCTTCCCTAAAAAAGGCTCTGATACCATGTTGAATTTGTGAATCATTAATCTATAGGAAAATGAGAAGAATTGAGAAGTTGAATTATGCAGTGGAATATCAAGAAAAATGTACACTGAACAAGACAAATTTTAGACAAATAGGATAAGAATTGACTAGTTAATTACAACATTAATCTTCATTGGCCCAACAATAATACAATGGTGTTACAATAAGAATAATTCGAACGTGAATTCGAATCATGTGGATAAGATTCGAATTTATCAACTAAACCTTACGGACTGGCTGACTCTGTGTGCCTAATCAGTGTCAGATCTCACTAGTCTAACTTTAGATGTCGAAATCAGTCTCTAATTAGTTAAACCAGTTAAATTAATGAGGTAGGTGGAAAATGACACCATTCCCCATTCAACTGCAAAACTTGTTCTAGAATAACTAGGAGTGATATAATTGATTGTAACTGGAGGTTAACTTAGCATAACTGCCTATTTACCACAACAAACTAATGGAGGTTGTTGGTGGCACTCATAGTGGATCCTAGAATGTAGGGATTGGCACTAGTGGTACCAACGGCACTGGTGGAACCAATGACACCAATGGAACCAGTGGCAGAAATGGCACCAATATTCATGGTGGCACCAAACTATATTAAATGAATCCTAAGTTAGGCAAGATGATCAATTAGACTATATTTGGTCAAGGAAGGATTAAATAATCCCAAAATTATGCACTAGTTCAAGGAAAAAGTTCTAATTATTGAGCATTAGAATATTCATCTATGGCATAAGGAGTGTATTTTCCTTATACAACAATTGTTAAATCCACAAGAACCATATACTGTATGAAAATACTTATTATAGAACCCATATCTTCCCTAGTAGCCAAATATCACTTATAGGGAATTTGTATGGTGGTTTGGAGCCTCATTCAAGGCATTTTAGCCTCGAAATATTTGTTCAAGGACTTGAAGAACCTTGCTTCCCTCCCTTGACAATTTTATATCCCTTGAGACACATTCTTTCTATCTAAAATATAGTAATGTTATCCACATTCATAATGGGAAGAAAAGGATAATCCAAACTAGCATCGTGAGGTGGTTTGAGTAATTCTTCACAACACTTGACCATGAGAAGATTTGTACAAGGGTTAAGGAAATTTTTTCCTTATGTATTTGTGGTAAAGTGATCTAGGTTCCTAGGTGCACAATGGGGACTACCGTTTGATTGACTGGATCGATTAATGTTATGGAGGAAGCATATGAAGAACAAGCAAAGAAGGAAATACAGTACACAATAGTTTGAACCAATATATGTTACTTCATTAATGCTCTATTACTTTGATTTTATATTATAATAATGTACATGCTTATATAGAGTTCTAAGAATGCTTAGGTTGTTTCCCCATTACATTCAGTTACAGATAAGTTGGAATGGTTTAGAAGTTCAACTGTTATAGATGGTTGCATGACAGAGAGACAAACTGTCATAGTTGTGTCGAGGTGTTGGTGTCGATGATGCATTTCAAGGTTTTGAACTTCTCGATTTTATGATGAGGTTTCAACATGTCGAATCCGGTGTTGAACCTGTCGAAGTCAACAAACAATGCCAATTACTGGGCGGATCATACCTCTTTACTTAAGAAAAAATGTTCCCCATTGTTTTCTCATACAGATGAGGAAACTTGATGGTGAGTTCAGTAGTAGAGTACTACTTTATTTGTGTTGATATTTGTTCGTATTTATCCACTTGAAACAAGGGAATTGTGTCTATCCTTGTTAGATTTTAAAGATTAAGCTAGCATTTAATTAGGATCTTTAACTGAGAGAACAACAAGCACAACAATCAAACACAAGAGACAATGAACACAGTGTTTTGGGGAAACCATAAATGGAGAAAACCCTGCAACTTCCTCAGAGATAGAATCAGCACCAAAGTGAAACCCAAAAAACAGTAAGATGATCTCCCGATAGCAGTAACCTCTTTCTTCCTTGCTCCAGTGTCTTTCTCTTCCTCAGTTATGCGTTGCAACTGAGTGTGAGTGAGTGTGTGATAAATAGAGAGGCTAGATCTCTATTTATACTAATTACCAACTTGACTAAACCCAACGAGGGACAAATTCACTAGGTGAGTCTAATAACCCTAGCGCCCCAAAACTGCATGGACTTTAACCCTTAGACAATAGGAGAGTTAACCACCTTGACTTGACATGACTTGTTTATATTATAGAAACTTCTTGATAGGAACATCGGGGCATGACATGACTCAAGTACATTACAAATACATCCTAGAATAAAAATCGGGTTACAATACATAAGAAATACAAGTGAATACATTCTAAAGTTACAATTACATCAACACTCCCTCTTAACTAGGAAGGTATTGTCTCGACACAATTTATCAGCACAAGTATTCTTTTATGTATCATCTGGATCATCATCGAGTCTTCGTCATCTTCACCTTCAAGTCATCTCTATCTTCAAGTCACCTTCATCATCAAGTCATATTCACTTGGATCTGGATCATCATCAGTAGATCAGGATCATCCCTCGATTTGGATCATCTCTGGAGCATCATGTCTAGATCTGGATCATCCCTCGATCTGGATCATCTCTGCTGGATCATTAACACTGAATATCCATTGGTGCTATCTCATGATTCTTCTCATCATAGGAAGTTCTACATAGCTAGCCCTTTTTCATGCTGGTTGTAGGCCTACCCTCTGTGTAGGTCTTTTCCAGCACTTATATCTGACCCCAAGTCAGAATGGCCCACCCAACACTTAAATTTGATCATGTAGGAACCAATCCTATAATCATATTAGAAAGCTAACACCCAGCACTCACATCTGACCATGTGGGAACACCTCCCACAACCCTGTCGAAAAGGCCCAGCTCTCATATTTGTCAACCAATGTCGGAAAGGCTCAGCACTTAAACTTGGCCACGCGAGGAACTAATCCTCCATGCCAAAAGGATCTACACTTACATTTGAAAACCAATGTCAGAAAGGCTCAGCACTTATATTTGACCATGCAAGGAACCAATCCTTCATGCCAAAAGGGCTCTGCACTTACATCTAACAACCAATTTCAGAAGGGCGTGCACTCAGATCTAATCTTGTACGAACCAATCCTATAGTCATATCAAAATGTCCCCCAATCCCAGAATGAGCTACCTGGTAACTGACTAGGCGCCTCCATTCCCAGAATGGCATTGAGCGCTTACTTCTAATCATGTAGGAACCAATCCTACAGTCACATTAGAATGGCTTAGCACTCACATCTAACATGGAAGGAACCAATCCTCTCACCATGACAGAATGGCTCAGCCCTTACATCTGACCATGGAAGGAACCAATCCTCTCACCATGACAGAATGGCTCAGCCCTTACATCTGACCATGGAAGGAACCAATCCTCTCACCATGTCAGAATGGATTTGGGTCTCATCATTTTCTCCTGGAGGAAACCTCGATCAGGAGAACACCAAGCTTCTCCTTGAGTACTCAAACTTCACCCTATCCAATGGCTTTGTCAACACATCACCTATATGTTCCTCTGTCGTAACATACTGGAGCTTCACTGCTCCCCTCTGCACCATATCCCTAATATAGTGATACTTGATCTTGATATGCTTCGACTTGTCATGGAACACTGGATTCTTTGACAACTTCGCGCAACTCTGGTTGTCACAATGTATACAAGTAGCATCCATCTGGAGATCAAATAAATCATACAGTAGCTTCCACAGCCATACTACCTCACAACTAGTTGAACAAGCTGCGACATACTCTGCTTCAGCTATACTCAGTGCCACACAGGATTGCTTCCTACTAAACCAAGACATCACACCTGATCCCATACTAAAGCAACACCCTGAAGTGTTTTTCCTATTGATGGCATTGCCTGCCCAATCTGAATCAACATAACCCTCCAAGTTAATCTTCTGATTCGCCTCATACTTGAGCCCATAATCAATTGTACCCCTCAGGTACCTTAGAATATGCTTTGCAGCAATCAAGTGAACATGTCTCGGATCTATCAATAACTGGCTGAAGGTGTTTAGAGCAAAGAAAATGTTTGGTCTCCTGTTCGTCAGGTACATCAAGGACCCAATCATCTAACAATACATCGTAGCATCAACCGTCTCTGATGAAGCATCACTCAATAGCTTCAGGTTTGATGCCATAGGTGTGGTCATGGCCTTGCAGTCCATCATCTCGAATCTCTTCAGGATCTCTACTACATACTTCCCTTGTTTGAGGGAGATTCCATTCGCATTCTGCCACACCTCCATACCTAGGAAACAATGCATCATACCCAAATACTTCATTTAGAACTCGGCAGCAAGCTTTCTCTTCGTATCAGCAATAAACCCATCCATACCTCTTACAAATAGGTCATCTACATACAGTAGAAGCATCACTGGGTTGCCATCTTCAACTTTGTAGTAAAGGTTGGAATCTGCTTTACTCTTGGTAAAGCCCAAACTAGACAGAAAGCTGTCAATTATGCCGTACCATGTCCTGGGTGCCTGTTTCAAACCGTACAGGGCTTTCTTTAATCTGCACACATGAGACTCCCTGACATGTGTCTCAAAACTGAGTGGTTGTTCTACATACACTTCCTATTCCACTACACCATCCAAGAAAGCAGTCTTGACATCCATTTGGTGTATCTTCCATTTCATCACTGCAGCCAAAGTAAGTACCAATCTGATGGAAGTGTATCTAGCTACAGGTGCAAAGGTTTCTTCATAGTCTATTCCTTCTTTCTGTGAGAAACCACGAGCCATGAATCTTTCCTTATATTTCTCTATGCTACCATCTGCACCATGCTTGATCTTGTAGATCCATTTGGAAGTTACAACCGATGCCCTTTCTAGTCTTGGGACAACATCCCAAACATCATTCTTCATGATCAATTGATACTCTTCGATCATAGCATCCTTCCATTCTTTCCATTCTGCCACTTCTTCATAATTGGAAGGTTCTTCATTGATAAAGTCACATAGTAAAGCTACATATCCGGAGCAAGATCTAGTTCTCTTTATTTCTCTGTGATTCTCTTCTGAAGCCCCATATCTTTCCGCACCTTGGATAATTTCTCGTACCCAAGCATGTTTCCTCTTGTGAGGATTCTTCTCCTGAGGTGGATCTACAAGTCTTTTTGGTTCTTCAAATTCTCGATCTTCTTCTTGAGTTTCTTCATTCATGGTTGTATCATGAATTCTGGGTGCTTCTGCTTCTTCAGTATCTTCAGCAGGTCTCTTTCTGGATTTGTTGTAAGTTGTGTCTTCATCAAATGTTACATCCCTGTCGATGTCGATCTTCTTGAATCCTAGGAAATATATTTTGTAAACCTTTGATCTTTTAGAGTATCCCATAAATATACCCTTCTTTCCTGAAGGATCTAGTTTTGTTTTCTTCTCTTTTGGAATGTGTATGCACACTTGACAACTGAATATTCTAAGATGGCTAACTTCTGGTTTCTTGCTGGAGAAGACTTCTTCAGGAGTCTTGTTCTTGAGTACTCTATGTGGAGTACGGTTCTGTACATACACTACTGTTATGGCTGCTTATGCCCATAGATGCATACGAAGATCTTGATCATGAAGCATTGCTCTTGCAGCTTCCATGATAGTTCTATTCTTCCTTTCTACAACCCCATTCTGTTGTGGATTATAAGGAGTGGAAAACTCCCTCTTAATCCCTGATTCTTTGCATAAGTCTTTGAACTCATTTGATGTGAATTCTTCACCATTATCTGATTGAAAGGTCTTGATCTTATTTTCTATGTGGTTCTCGATCAAGGCTTTGAATTCCTTGAACTTGCTAAAAACTTCATCTTTGTTCTTCATGAAGTAAATCCATGTCTTCCTAGAAAAGTCCTCAATGAAAGAAACATAGTATACATACACGATTAGTGAACTTGATGACATTGTTCCGCATACATCGGAGCGGATGATTTCCAAGATTCCTTTTGCCTTTCTCTCGCTACTTGGAAATGTCTTCTTTGTATTCTTTCCTTTCGCACATCCTTTGCAGACCCCTTCATGTTTTGCTTGAATTTCTGGAAGACCTTAAACAACTTTGCTTGCAAGTGGTAATGCTCTGTAATGCACATGTGCAAGCCTTCTATGCCAAAGTTCAATTGGCTCTACTATTTCATGGACCAAAGCTTGTTCTGGATGGCCCTTCAGTTTGTATAAACCTCCTTCTTGTTCTCCAATCACTATTGCATCATCAATAGTCTTTCCTCTTGGCCACATGAGGACATGGCCATCTACAAATGTAACCCTAATGCCTTTTGCATCAAATGTTGATATGGATAGAAGATTCTTCTTTAGTCTTGGTACAAACAAGACATCCTTCATTTTCATAGACTTTCCAGAGTCTAGCTTGTAGGGGGGATTCACCACTACCTTTTATCGGATATTGGTAGTCATCCCCAAGCTTCAGCTTATGGGGTGAATTATGTTCGGATAGTTTCTCAAAGGATTCCTTGAAACCTTTCATGTGCTTGGAAGCCCTGCTGTCAATAATCCAATCTTTGCTTCCATGAGTGACAGTTCCAGTGAGAGTGGAGATCAGAACATTATCATCTTCACTAGAGGAGTCTTCATTTTCTTGTTTTACTCTCTTCCTGGGAGGATCATCATCCTCAGCAGTGTGAGCATGATGTCTTCTTTTGGAGTTCTTCTTCTTCTTAGATCCATTCTTATTCATGGGACAATTTCTAGCAAAGTGTCCTATTTCATCGCATGTATAACATATAAGTTTGGATGAATCCCTTCTTACAAGATTGTTTTTCTGATGAGAATGCTTACCTTGGTGATGATGATTTTCCCTTCTTCCTTTCTTGCAGTGTATTGTGAGAGATTGATATTCACTTCCCATATTTTCTTCTCAAGCTGCTATCTGAGCTTCTTCTTGAGAGCATTCTTCCCATAGTCTACTGAACTTGACCAACTTCTTTCTAGCATAGATTCCTTGGATGAAAGAATCCCATGACCTAGGGAGGCCATTCAATGTTGTCATCACAATTTCTGCATTCTCCACTTCTTCATCTACTGCTTCTAGTTGTTCTTTGATCTAGGAGACCCTTGTGAAGTATGACTGGATGGTCTCCTCATTCTGTATCTTTACATTC
Source organism: Pseudotsuga menziesii (assembly GCA_001517045.1). Classification (NCBI taxonomy): domain Eukaryota; kingdom Viridiplantae; phylum Streptophyta; class Pinopsida; order Pinales; family Pinaceae; genus Pseudotsuga; species Pseudotsuga menziesii. Next base: position 161,140 of record LPNX010337950.1, on the reverse strand, counting down.
TTCAACTAGTTCCTTAGAGTCATCTTCCGATTGATGTTCTTCCCTTCAAACAGTTTGGTTAGGGCATCAAACATGGATTTAGGTGTCTTGAGGGAGGACACCTATGGAATGAGGTGATCCTTGATAGAATCTGCAATGATCCTCTTTGCCATAACCAACTTCTTCTTATGTAAGGCCTTGGCCTCATCTCCCTCTGGAACTGGAACCTCCTCATGGATGTAGGAGTCCAACTCATTTTCTTCCAGGACCAGGGAGATCCTATACATCCAAGCTCGGAAGTTATCAACTCCCTCAAGATTTTCATCAAGCTTGGTATGATGAGACATCTTAACTGAGAACCGCAAATGGAAATACAAAATATTTAGATCTTACCAGTTCAAGATGTCGGATCTGTATTTGGAGCTGAAATCCTGCAGTGCTGGTTCAAGAGTAGATTAGGGTTTTGATTTTCCAGAGTTTTGTCCAACCAAATGCTCTAAATTTGATCCCTAACTTCTATTTTTGGGAGTAGATCAATCCAATCCTAGGCCCACTGGAAAATTCCACTTCTATTAAAAGCCCTAATTTTCGACAGTAATGTTGAGTCCAAAACTAAAAAACCTTAGAATTGGATTCTGCTTCAACAGAAATATGTGCCCTAGGGAGGAGAGTTATTCCACCCTACTTTTGCTGAAAATTTGTGGAGAGAGATCCACAAAATAGGAAGCCCTAGTTCCTGTAGCTGCACAGTTTCTTATTCTCAGGTTAGCTCTGATACCATGTTATATTTTAAACATTAAGCTAGCATTTCATTAGGATCTTTAACTGAGAGAACAACAAGCACAACAATCAAACACAAGAGACAATCGGCATAGTGTTTTTCCTCGAGGAAACCATAAATGGAGAAAACCCCGCAACTTCCTCAGAGATAGAATCAGCACCAAAGTGAAACACAAAAAATAATAAGATGATTTCCTGACAGCAGTAACCTCTTTCTTCCTTACCCCAGTGTCTTTCTCTTCCTCAGCTATGCGCTACAACTGAGTTTGAGTGAGCGTGTGATAAATAGAGAGGATAGCTCTCTATTTATACTAATTCCCGACTTGACTAAGCCCAGCTAGGGCCGAATTCACTAGGTGAGTCTACTAACCCTAGTGCCCCGAAACTGCGGGGACTTTAACCCTTAGACAATAGGAGAGTTAACCACCTTGACTTGACATGACTTGTTTACATTATAGAAAGATTCTGATAGGAGCATCGGGGCATGACATGACTCAAGTACATTACAAATACATCCTGGAATAAACATCAGGTTACAATACATAAAAAATACAAGTAAATACATTTCAAAGTTACAATTACATCAACAGTCCTTGTATGGTGTATGCATTGTCCCATGATGTTGTCACAAGGAAGAGGCTGGTAAAAATTTGGATGGATGTGTTCAAGTTATGTTGTCAGGATTTTTTTTTGTTCCAACAGTGGTGCATGCTATGATCGAAGTAGATCAACGTTAAATACTAGATATAGACCCAGGAATGAAGGAATGTCAAGCTGAAAGGTGTTTTCTGTAATTTGTTGGAGAATAGTTTACAAACTATATCACAAAGGATTCAACTTCTTGTATAGACCAATGAAGGATTCATTCTTGAGATGCAACCAGACCTAATCCCTAATTTGAATTGAATGAGGGATATAATGCTTATCGTGTCATGAATTATCTTTCACATTAAATCGTTGTAACATTTGATGTGCTATTTTATAGATGTTGTATTTTTCAGCTTCTCTTTGATCAAAGTCGGTTTTGTTCCACTGTCTCGATGAACTGATTAATTTGATGGGAATTGAGGGTTTAAATCCAGAACAGATCTCAACTAGACTCTTTTGCGTGGAGTTTTGCTGAGCACGATTTTAACTATGTTGTATATATGGGAAACATTCATCCCATGTGTGACAATGCTTTTTGTTGTACATGCAGAGCGGTTGTACTTTCAATCTATTCACAACTTTTGTTTGTTGACATGTCTGAGGATATAAATTTTTCGATAAGGAGAGTCTCGTGTCGAGCTATTTCCAGAGACTGTTCCAAAAGATGTTAACAAATACATTAGAGGATATTTCAACTCAAAATGGGCCTTTTAACTTTGTCTCAAATTCCATGTCATCATGTGTTATCCAATGAAATTGCTTTAAATTTGAAATACCGTATAGGTTTTAAACACTTTTTTAATATAAATTTGGGGATAGGTATCATAAAAAAACTACTTTTTTTGTTTGTATTTTCGACATATCTCCCTATGTTCTTACTCAAATTTTGATCGAGAGAGCTCGTTGAATGCGTAATTAAATTCTGCATCCAATAAGTAGCCACTCGGCATACTTTTGACGGACCCCGCTACCCCAAAAACAAGAAATACCTGGAAAATGACGGACCCCGCTACCCCAAAAACAAGAAATACTTGAAAAGTATGCTGAGTGGGTACTCGTTGGATGCAGAATTTAATTCCGCATTCAACGAGCTCTCTCGATCAAAATTTGAGTAAAAAAAGGGGATATATGTCAAAAATACAAACAAAAAAGTAGTTTTTTTCTTTTCTTCCTCCAAAATTAATAAATACTATTTTATTATTTTAACTATTATTTTATTAGTTCTTTTTAGGAGGCCCATTTTGAGTTAAAATTTCCTCTAATGTTGCATCTCTATCAAAAATGATGGTTGTTGGTAGCCCATAATGTTTTGATGGCATGTTCGAAGAATAGTTGGGAAGTCTACTTTGTTTTCGTAGTCTTCTTGCATGGAATGAGAATAGCCATTTTGGAAAATCTGTCGACTACTACTAAGATTGTATCATGATGATATTTTGTAGTAGGATATCTTGTCAAGTAGTCCATAGAAATAGATTCCCATGCTTGAATAGGAACCGATAAAGGTGTATACAATCCTTGTCATCGATTCAATGGTTAATCAATAGCACAAACCAAACATGACCGAATGTACCTGTTGACTTCAAATTTAAGTGAAGGCCAATAAAATACTTTTGGAGGATGGTAAGGGTCTTTGTTACTCCAAAGTGTCATGCAATATTGTTTTAGTGTGCATCCCAAATTAACTCCTGTCGATACATAGATTTATAAGCTTGTATAGCAAGGTTTCGTAAAGGAAGTAGTTAGTAGTGGACGACAGGTCGGGTTGAAGATGTCAATAAACTGCAAAAAAATGGTATTCTATCGAACACATTTGAAGCCAAGTAGTGTTGTTATAGCCATACATGCTCATTACTATGAAAAGTAGTGTAATGGGTCGTCTACGTAGACAATCAGCTGTAGAATTGGATTTACCTTTTTTTATACTTAATTATCAACTAAAATTGTTGCAAGCAATTAATCCACTCGATTTGTCGAGTTGTTTATAACTTCAACTAGGATAGGGTGAACTATAAAGTCTAGTGGTTAGTAAGAATGATCATTTCCTTCCTGAGAATGTAATGTCTCCATTTCTTGGTCTTGAACAAATGAATACAATTCCTTTTCAACAGTCGAATACTTTCTAATGGTGTCGTTGAAAGTTTCAGAAAGAAAAGCAAATGGGTGACAAAACTAAGTGATCACCACACCTAAAGCATAGTCTAATGCATCCATGTCAATCTCAAAAGGCTAATGCAAATTAAATAACACAAGTATTGGTGCAGTATAAAGATTTTTTTTGAGATGCTAGAAATCTTGGTGTTGTGTCGATGTCCATTTGAAGACAATTTTCCCATTTCCCTTAGTCAACCCATACAAAGTCCATGCCGGGAATGGGACAACCTTTAAGGATTTGGACTTTGTCTCGATCGACGTGAATTCCTGTGAAGTTGATTACATACCCCAAATATTTTATGTTGTTCATCACAAATGAGCATTTCTCCATCTTAAAATAGAGTCGGTGTTATCAAAGAGTGCCAAGGACTTGTCAAAACTATCAAGAACATTATTTCCATGATTAAATGAAAATAAAGATATCGTCTAGGTAGACAATGGCACACTTGTTTATGAAAGGTCGAAGAATGTAATCCATATATCGCTTGAAGGTCACATGTGAATTGGTTAAGTCGAAAGGCATGACTAACCGTTCAAACAATCCTTCCTTGGTTTTGAAAGTACTTTTTGCTCGATCGGAATTTAATGATATTTTGACTTGCATTCGAGCTCAGTAAATAACTTAGCACCTTTCAGATAGTCAATGATTTCATCTATCCTTGGAAGAGGGTATATATTATTTACTGAAATATTTTTGAGAGACCGATAGTCGATGCACATGTACCAAGTCCCATGTTTCTTTGGAATGAGGACAACTGGACTTCCACAATGATAGGAGTTCATTTGGATGTGACTTTTGTTGATCAAATATTGAATATTTCTCTGAATCTCTTCATTTTCGATAATGGATATTCTATAAATAGATGCAATACGTAATGAAGAACCATGAACATGTTCAATGGAGTGTTTCACTTGGCAATGTAGAGGTACTATGTATGGCTCTCAAATTACGTTCGGGTATTCATTAAGAATGTTGTCAATCTATTGTTGTTATTGGGAGCTGCACTGGTCGGTGAGTCAACTAGTTGTTGTAGTCCTGCTATAATGTTGAGGCTTAATCATAATCAATGTGAATTTATGAGCATGGTTGATGAGATTATTTGTCTATTGAACAGATATCATTACAACCGTTGGTGTAGGTTACCGCTTTGGTATTCCATACCATTGTATCCGTACTTTAAAAATCAATTTCTTTGATCGTTATTGATAACTCACATGTCGATCCCATAAGTAAGGTTTCCCAAATAGGGTATCGGCTATGGAAAGTAGTGCCATGTCACAAAGTAATTCATCTTCAAAATAATAAATGAAGTAGGTGATTCTGCATTGTCGAGTGATCCTTAATTCCTGTCCATCCTTCATCCAACTGATATTATAAGGCTAAGGATGTGGAGTGGTGACAAGACCTAGTTTCTTCACGAGATATTCAGAAACAAAATTCTTTTGTCTTCCATTATCCACAATCAAATGCATAGGATTTGTTTTGAAACCATATCTCTATATAGGACAAGTGCTCTCATTCCTCCTCATAGTCAACGCTATCGAAGTGGTCGATGTCGATGTCAAAAGATTTAATGCTTCTGGGTCAAATTATACCCGATTTTTGTCTGATAAGTTGGAGGTCAAAAATTTTTTGAAAAATTTCTTTCGAGCTTTACATTTAGATGTATCATGCCATCATGAATTGTGGTAGGGATTTTTTTCTTTGTGAGAGTTATTTTTTCCATGGTATTTCTTTGGCAAGGTCGATTGAGAATGGTTTATTGACTTGTTGGAGTTGGATGCTGACTTCTTGTTGGATGTTCGACCTATTAGCTTGGAGATGAAGTGTGGTTTTAATTTCTCTTTAGCTTCAATCTTACTGGTATTGAGGAATGCATATGTAAACATACCGACAGTCAAAAACTCCATATCTTGCTAAATGTGTGGGGACAATATGCTGACATACTTCATAACAAACAAGTTATGTTCTTCTTGAACACCAAATCTCATCATGACTCGATAAACCTAATCAGTGTAACTTAGCATGAACTAGTCTTTCATTTCCTTAGTTGTTTCCACTTCTTATACTGTTGTTTAATGTACTTGGGAGGGTAAAATTCCTTCCATACGTACTCAAAAAATTTCTCCCATGTGTCTATGGGGTCTATGTCTTTCTCCATCTTTGTCGATAGATTCTCCCACCATCAATGCACATAGGTCGGCATATTTAAGGATGCACTACTAATATTTTTGGATTTTGATAGTTTATTCACGGAGTAATAGGATTTTATTTTGTCTACCCAATTGTCTATGGATTCCACATCAATATTTCCTTCAATATTCAATATGTCCAAGTTCATTTTCACTTTGAATAGACTGGTTTTGTCCGAGTTGGATCTTGTCGAGGATCCTCCTAAGGTCGAGGTGAATCGCATGATAATCTCATTTAATTGGGTGAACATTTTTGTTTGTTTTCTAGCTAATTCTTTATCTATGATTTTCTCTTCCTTGTCATTTGCATGTCTATTGTTTGTTTCTTCGGCCATCTTTGATCTAGTAGTGTGAGTAGATAAATAATCTGAATTCAAAGGTAGTGTATTCTTGGATTGTTGTGTTTGAAAGCATGTTTGAACATGAATAATCTAGGTAACCTCGATATAAGTGTCTACACATGGCTTAAGCACAAAAAACCTCTGAAATATGCTCTGATACTAATGTTTTGGGAGCCAAAGTGCACGACGGGGACAACAATTCGATTGAATGAATCGAGTAATTTTATGGAATAAGAGTATGAATAAAATATTAATATTGCAATGATTATATAAAATCTAAAAACATTTATAATAATAATATCATAACCATATACAAAAGGATCACTAAAATAAAGACAAGCACATCCACACAAAAGACCACAAAGATTTATATTGGGAAACCCTCATGGGGAAGAAAAATGTGAAAAAACTCCTCGATATATAATTCAAAAAAGAATAGTGTAAGACCCAGATAATGAGACTTATAATACCCCAAGAATAATACTGGACTTCCTCCTCTCTCCTAGATGGAGTACTCCTTCTCTCTCTACCGCAACTGCTCAGTTATGTTGTTGTTATGATTGTCCAAATGAGGGAGGTGCCTCTCCTATTTACACTGACCAGTGGAGAAGTATAATAACCCAAATGGTCCAGCCTATCCTCCCAATCAAGGCCGACTTGCCTTGGGGAACTAAAAAATACATTTTAATAATACTTTTGTGGGTACTACTAACCCGACTTACAATGAAGGTTTTTCCTAAAGATTTTACATGACCAATTACATCAACGACATCCATAATTGGAGGAACAACATCTCTAAAATGGGCATTAACAATAATAATACAAAATAGAATATACTCTACAGTTACATTTCTTTAGCACTCCCACTTAACAAGGAAGGTATTCTATAAGACAACAATACATCTGTACAACTAACTTTGAAATTCTATACGTCACAGGAATTTTTCACAACTATATCAACATCATCATTATCTATGGGATATCGCTATCACAGAAAATCACATAAAGAGAATCGTATCCAAGCATTACATCACATCTTGTCACATCTCATCACATCATCATGAGTATCACATCTTATTGCATCACCATTGCATCATCACAGCTCATTTCAACATCATGAGTATTACATCTTATTGAATCAACATGTGAATCATATCTCATCAAATCATCATGACTATCACATCTCATTGCAACATCACATATCATATCATCAAGAGCATCACATCTCGTCACATCAACACGAGCATCACATCTCATTGCATCACATCACAAGCATCACATCTTGTCACATCATGAGTATCACATCTCGTCGTATCATAATAAGCATCACATATCGTTGCTTCACATCACAAGCATCACATCTCATCGCATCATGAGTATCACATATTATCGCATCATCATAAGAATTGTATCACATCTTGTTGCATCATCGTGAGCATCACATCACGAGCATCACATCTCGTTACATCACATCATGAGCATCACATCTAGTCGCACCGTGAGTATCACATCTCATCACGTCATCATAAGCATCACATCACATGTTGTTCCATCATCACGAGCATCACATCTTGTCGCATCATTGCGAGAAACACATCTCCTTGCATGTGTCCTTATCCTACACATTACCTGCAATAAACACAACATCGCAACTTAATGTGAAGTCACCCACATCATCAAAAGATACTGGGTTGTCTGCAAATGAATGAAGGACCACAATGTTCGCAAATGAATGTAGGACCACAACGTCTGCAAATGAATTCTATACCACAATGTCTACAAATGGATTCCAGACCACAACATCTATAAATGAATTTCAGAACACAACATCTGCAAATGAATTCCAGAACAAAATGTCTAGAAATGAATTCCATACAACAATGTTTATAAATGAATTCCACACCATAACATCTCCAAATGAATGCAAGACCACATCATCCACAAATGAATTCCATAGCACACCGTCTGTAAATGAATTCGAGAACAAAAATTTTGCAAATGAATTCCACACCACAACGTCCACAAATGAATTCCAAACCACAACGTCTGCAAATGAATTACATACCACAAAGTTCGCAAATAAATGTTGAACCACAACGTATGCCAATGAATTCCATACCACAACTCATTGTGATATTCCTATTTGAAGATACGACCAACCTTCCTGGGATCTTCCTTGTGAGGAAGTAATCAACAATGTTGGGATCTACCCTTAGTGATACGACCTGTCATACTGCGTTCCACTCTCAATGATGTCACCAACCATATTGGGATCTTTCCACAAAGATATGACCATTCTCTCTATACTGGGGCTTTTCATTCTTTTCTTGTACATCCACAACTATACCATTACCATTTCATCCTCATATCATCACTCCATATTTCTAGGGAGGTCTTTTCAGACTACACCAATCTTGGCTCGAAAGTGTTCAAGCTTTACATGATACATAGGCTTAGTCAACACATCTGCCACATGTTCCTCTGTAGGATCATACTCGATTTTTACAGCTACCTTATGCAACTTGTTCTTTATCATTCTCCTCTTGTATATCCACAGCTCAATCATCATATCTGCAACTTCATCATTTCCTCTTTTCTAGTTGATTGCATCCAATCCTTCCTATAATTCAAATACCATTGTATGATTATAAACATTTCATAACATATTCATAATGACAAATTCTTATGAATAAAAATATGTGTTATATAATTATGCAAATATTTCAGCTAATACAACATTCATCCATATTCCATATACATATGGTAACTTTCTAGATGCCTTCCATCTCTAGCAAGACATTATGTCAGCAAAGAGGTTTCATTCTAGATAATTAGCAATGGAATTTTGTTCAACACCATAAGAAACTTACCCATCATACACATATTAGCAGTCAACTATTCATAAATGAAAAACACTCTAACATGCATAATACACTGCCTAAATCTATAAACATATCTATGTACATAACTGAAAAGCTAGATATACGAGAAATGACAATTCAAATACTTATCTTTGTTTGTTTGGTAGACTCCATCTTGATCTATGTCTTCTTAAATTACTCTATTCTCTGTAAAATGTGTTCAACTTCATTGTCTAATTTTGAGGACTTGCTCCTATCTTGATCATGATCAAAAATACTGAGGAAGTCTTCTTACACAACAGATCACATAGAGATGTGTATTGGTGTTGAATCTGTGTGTCCCACCATGAAACTCTTCTTATCCAATGTTGAAATGGATAAGTGTATGTTATTTTATCCTCATTGGTATGATTCTTCTGGATCATATTCCTCATCAATTGAGGAATATTCCCTTGCTTTATTCTCAGCTGAAACACATTAATCCTTGGTTGCACTGAGAGAAACATTCATGTACTTTTCTGCAACATGTTGGAGTGATATTTATATTTGTAGAACTACCAACCTAGTCATTATATATTTGTAGTACCCTTTATGTACCACACCATTTTCTTCGCATATTTTACCTGGATAAGGAGAATATCCTTTGACTTCATCGTTCCTCTAATCCCAAGAATCATGCCATAATTCTCAAAATTTGAGATCTACCGTAGTCACTCCCTTTGAGGTGGAGCACCATCCACCCTCTACATATTGTATTCTTTGCATCAGGACATTGGAGTGAAAGGTAGCCTCTTATGCTACTAATCTTCTTTGTATACATCTGTGTCACCTATCAAGGTCACTAGATATCAAGATCCTTCATCACGAAATTTGTTGCAAGTTTTTTCTTGCACCCATTTATGACCTTCTCATCCTTTTTAGGCTTCTATCCAGGGTAATTTTTAGGGGTGAAAATTCACCAATTGGATATTTTTTTATGTTTTTTCATAAAATAAATTCACTATTTGATCATTTTTAGTTTCTAATATCGCCTATATTTACATAAAATATGTTTTTTTATCATAATATTCTCCAAAATTTACTCATTTTAGTGTTAATTTCATGTTTCATATTTAATATTCGCCTACCTATCTATAAACAAGTTTTTTTTCAATCCAAAACAATCACCTAGAATAATATACTTATGTATAATATTAGAATCCTTAAAAAATACCCTACTTCTATCTTCAACCTTGTAATAAAGGTTGGGATCTCCATCACTCTAGTTGTTTCTCAAGCACCTCATGTAACTCTATGTGTTATCCCATGGGTATCTGTTGAGCTTGTGAAAATCATTCTGTGCATAGGTGGTTCTCTATAGAAAGTCTCAAACCCTGTAGGTTGCTCATTCTATTCTTCTACTTTGATTACACCAATTTTCTAGTGTATATCCACCACTTAATAGGTGTGTCTATCCCATAAAGAAGTGCCTTTCCATAATCAACTCTATCTTTATGATAGAAACCATGAACCTTGATTTGTATCTTTTAATACTTCAATCTATTGTATACTTGATCTTGTAGATATTATTGGAAGACTTTACAAAACTTCCCTTCATGTCTCAAGCTCATATCCAAACATCATTATGTATGATCGACTGGTACTTCTTGATCAAATCATGCTTCCATTATTCCTTCTTGGAACATTCTTTCGCAAAGTGTTCTTTCTCATCACAAATAAACATTTGAGTTGTGAGATGTCCTTCTATTCTTTACGAGAATGTTCTTCCTTATTGTTCTTTATATTCTTGGCATGATTTGTCAAGTCTTCATTGTCATATTTATCCATCTCTTCTTCTCTTGCCATCAATCAAGATTCGTCTTGCATGCATTACTCCATAGGTTCTTCCTTATAAAACAACTCCCTCGACTGAACTTGGAATACCATTCAAAGTTGTAATATATTCTTCTACTTCTTTGACATTGTATCCAATGGATTCTAATTGCTCCTTGGGCTGATATCTCCTTGTGAAGCAACGTTGAATGTTTTCTGACATATGGATCTTCACATCCTTGAGTTGAGTTCTAAAGGTCATGTTAATACGACCAGTTCATTGCATCAAAAATTTACCTAGGAGTATTCAAGGACAATACATATGATATCCAATGGAGATGTAAATACTCATGTTCTCGTGCTTTGCTTTGACTTCATCTCCCTCTAGATCTGCAGCTTCTTATTTGACATAGTTCTCCATGTAATGCGTCTTCAAGTATGAGAAGAAATTTATACTTCCATGCTTAGAAGTTCTTGACTCTTTCAAGCTTGTCCTTAAGCTTTGTATAGTTTGTCATCATGATAAAAATGAGAAGCTTAAGTGGAAATAGAGAGGGTAGAAGTTACCAATGAAATTGCTTCAACTTGATGCTTGCTTGAAATTTTTTCTAGAAGATTGTTTTGGTGGACCTAGGGCTTGATAGAAAAACCCTAATTTTTCAACTTAGGTATCTTTCATATATGATTGGATAGAAATATGCACCTGTTCAAGGCAAGATGAGAAGCATACTCATTTTTCCAAAAGTATGGACATAATCACAAAATATTTGATGCGCTAGTTTTCCCCCACAGCAATGTTAGGGAAACAAATTGAAGATTTATAGAATGAGAAACTTATTCCATAGACATATTCACCCTCCTAGGGAAAGTTTGATAGTCTTCCTTTTTCAACTGATCAGTGGAGGGATATTCCCGTAACCGGAAGCCCTAGTTTTCTCCAATTTCTTCTACAAAATTTCTTGATCTTGTTTCTAATGTATTTCTTAAGTTCCTAATCCTATGGGTCTAAAAATTCATATTGAGGTAGTTGAATATGTATTCCTTTCAACTCCATAGGTTATAGAAAAATTGGATTCACCAAATGGGACTTATGCTAATTTTTTGAAGGTGAATTCTTTGAGGACTGTTCAACATAGAGGACTTGTACGAAATACCACATTTCACTAGTTATTCCTCATGGTATGAAACTTAGACCAAAGAAACTAAATTTGGTGCCCTATCTGCAACTTGTTGATAAATTTGATTTGGACCTTCCTCGACCGATATATTGAAATTATCCTTAGGTCACATGTTTATGACTGTATTATGGAGGAGGATGGAACCCTGATTTGGAGGGCTCATATCTCCTGAAGTATAGATAATATGAGGATGAAAATTTCACAAAATTTATTGAAATATTTCATATTCATACTGTCAAATTTTTTTGATCTTGAGACTTCTCCAATGTCGAGTTATAAAGAAAGTCACAACATGACTAGTTTTTGTCTTCTAGTGTTTTCAAGCGTGAAACTCTAATCTTGAGTAGTTGTAGTTGTAGCAGTGTTTTGGCTGCACAAAGACTCCTTTCAAGGTGTCTCTGATACCATGTTAATATTTCAATGGTTATACAATATATAAAAACATTTATTATAATAAAACCATAACCATGTACAAAAGGATCACTGAAAGAAAGACATGCACAACCACAGAAAATATCACATAGATTTATCCGCAGAAACCGTCATGGGAAAGAAAACCTAGAAAAACTTCCTCGTTGTAGACCTCAACCAAGTATAGTATAGTATCGAAAGAATAATACTTATAAGACCCTAAGAATAGCATTGTACTTCCTCCTCTCTCTCAGATGGAGTACTCTTTCTCTCTCAAGTGCAACTGCTGAGTTATGTTGTTGTTCTGCTTGTCCAAATGAGGGAGGCACCTCTCATATTTATACTGATTAGTGGAGAATTCTAATAACCAAACTGGTTCGACCTATCCTCCCAATCAGGGATGACTAGCCTTGGGTAACTTAAAAATACATTTATGATAATATTTTTGTGGGTACCAGTGACTCGACTTGTAAGGGAGGTCTTACCTCAAGAATTTACATGACTAATTACAACAATGAAATCCCTAATTGGAGGAACAACATCTCCAAAATAATAATACAAAATAGAATATCTTGAGTTGTTACATTTCTTTAACATAATAAGCAAAGAAGGAGATACACTACACATAGAAACATACACACATACACAAAAAATATGCAAGAGTTTGAACCAATCTCTGTTACTTCAATACTGCTCTATTACTCTAATTGTTACTTTGATTATATATTATGATAATGGACATGCTTATATAGAGTGTTGAGAATGTTTGGGATGTTTTACCATTACTTTTAGTTACAGAGAAGCTGGAATAGTTCATAAGTTCAATCATTACAGATGACAACAAGACACAGAGACAATATATTGTAGTCGTATCGAGGTGTTGGTGTCGATGATGCATGTTGAAGCGATGAACCTGTCTAGGTTATGTTGAGGTTTGGACTTGTCGAAGTCAATGTTGAACCTGTCAAAGTCGACAAACAATTCTAACTATTGGGTGGATCATAAAAGCTCTTATATATAGTTTTTATTTACAAGGATTCCCGAAGACACCCATACCCTACCAAGAGGCCAAACATATCTTAGAGGAGATTAATTTGGTGGTTTGATGTCTTTTTCATTGCACTTCAGATTAAGAATAATTCCATAGGGAATAAGTCCATTATTTTCCACAACCAACAGTTGTAAAGGACTCGATACCAATTCCTTGTTTTAAATCCTACTAATGACATCCATATTCAAAATTAAAGGGATACATAATGTATAGGGGTCATATGTTGTGTATTGAGGACTCCTTGCAAAATATTTGAGCTGGAGAGGATTTATTTAGGGTCCATATCCCTTATTTTTCTACCTTATCTAGAGTTAAGTTCCCAAGGCCCATTCATACTATGAAAAACCTTATTTTCACACCCATATCCCTCTTGGAGGACAAATATCACTTCTAAATTACCGACATTGTGGTTCACAAACTTAATCATGATGTTTGAGTCTGTGAAACTTAATTTCACTTGTGATTCCCTTATTTCCTTCCATTTTCTATGGAAAAAGTCTCGGAACCATTACTAGTGTATAAAACCTATTAATAGTGTCCATATTCATAATTGATTTCCAATGGTATCCTAGATAGGTCCTATTCCATGCTTCTATGTGTGACTCATCGGACTTATCTAATTAATATTCATAGGATTGAAGCTAGGAGTATTTGAGGTTAACGATGACACTTATTACTTGGATTAGGATGTACTAGTTTTAAGGGTACAGATTTATAGGTATTAGGGGTTAGAACTAAGGTTTATAAGATTAGATATTACCAGCATAGATCCAAATCCTAGGCTCTATCAAGCGTCGAGAGGGATCAAATATTTGGAGGTGCAGACCTATTCTTAAGTATTGCACTCAACTATCAGCTTTAATGTGATCCAGACCAAAAGGCGCGTCTTTTTATTTAAGGTCCACAAATAATATTTTTATTATTAATATTTAATACTATTTATGGTTGCATATAATATTTTTTATTATTTTTTATTTTGTTAGGAAAGAACATTAGAACATCTCCCCCATACATAGTTTTAAAACCATGTGCAAGGTCCTCCTTAAATCATAGGTTGTTTAGGAGGCCTTGCACATGGTATTAAAACCATTTGCAACTACCTCCTAAACCATGTACAACCATGTACAATAAAACCATGGCTTTTTTAGGAGGCCTTGCACATGGTTTTAAAACCATGTGCACTACCAACATTTTTTTTTGTTGATAATTCAATTTTTTATTTTTTTTTTATTTTTTTATTATTTTGTTAAGAAGAAACATTACAACATCTCCCCTATATTGTGTTGTTTTTCTCACCAACATTTTTAATGGTCGATAATTAAATTTTTTATTATTTTGTTAGGTAGGAACATTACAACATCTCTCCCATATTAGGTTGTTTTTGTGGATGACATTTATTTTGGAAGATAATTAAAAGTTTTGTTTTTTATAGCCAACATCTATGTAATGTTATGTAACGTTACAAGATCTCCCCCATACTGAGCTGTAGAGCGCCTCTCAGCGCAATGAGGGTAATACTTCTAAATAATTAAGGTAAAATTTCTATAACAAATGATTTATAGTTGTTCAAAACATAACACAGTAGTTATAGAAAGAATCTCATTCTCTAAAAATAACTCTGAAACTCTACTTTTTACCAAATATCCATTAGGAAAATTGTTATAAATCATTTTTAGTCCTTTATCTTTTTTTATGGCTATTTTATCCCATTTATTATTGTTAATCCTTCATAAGTTGAAGAAAGTACATAATTAATTAAGAAATCCATAAACCTAAACCTAAACCTAAGAAAGAAAATTATTGAAATAAGAAATCCACAAGAAAGACATATATTTACAACATAATCATGTGTTATGGGTTTTGTACCTACCTAAATGATTATGATGAAAAATATATTTAATTATGTATTGTTTAGTGACTAGTCAATAATACAACAATGAGTTGGATATTACTAGTCGGTAAATAACTATTTTACTTCATAATTAAATAATGAATGCAATTTTTTGTATTTATAAGATTTATGTGTTAGTATTTACAACATGATTCCAAATTGGAATAGTTGATGCATGAACAATTAAAATGAAAAATATATTGGATTATGCATTGTTAAGTTAATAGTAAAACAATGAGTTAGATAGTAACTTTAGGTAAATTATTGGTTTACTTCATAATTAATTAACTAATGCAACTTTATCATATTTATATGATTTACAACAAAACTTGAATAGTTGGTGTGATGATTATAAAAAAAAATATATATTGTTAAGTTAATAATAAAACAACGAATTAGTTATTAGTTTTTTTTAATAATTTTAGATAATTGGGTAAATTTTTAGATGTAATTAGGTAAAGAAAATATACATGCATTGTTTATTATTGAGATTTTTGTTATAATATAATATGTAAAATTCTTATATATTAGCATAGATGACACTCAACTCTTATCTAATTAGCGTAAATGACACTTATGAGTTAGCCCATCTTCAAGTCATTCTTCAGCCAAAAACACCATGGTTTTTGTTTTAGCCATTTTGTATGATATTTCCATACTTAACTAAATTCATAGAATCACTATAATTAAAAGGTTCAAACCCTAATTTGATTTAGTAATGGTAAGTGACATGGATGAATTATTGATCTATCTCTTTAGATGTATATTTCTGATATAATCTAACATCCTTTTGATTTGAAATATGTTCATTGGGAAATGAATATATACAATATTATTTTTATCACGTTTTGTATGATATCATAATTAAATAATCAAAATCCTAATATGATTCAATTACGCAATTTAGTTGAGTCTATAGAATCACATAGTTACCCAAATAGAATTACATTTATAATTTATAATCTATGTGTGCGTCATTAGTTGAGTCTATAGAATCACATAGTTGCTTCAGTAGAATGACATTTATAATCTATGCATAAGTCATTAAGTCATTTTTTTAGGAAAAAGAATGTATTTGCTTAAAAGTATAGTCATTTATGTTCTATGGGAACTATGTATTTAGATTGATATTTGCATTATAATTTTGAATTTATGCATTAAAAAATGCAATGTGGTGTAATAGTATTGAAAATACATTGATTTAAGTGATATTACATTTTGAATGATAACATTCATTAAATATACATGTAATTTGCCATTAAATTTTATTTAACTAAAATAAAAAAAGACGTGGTCTCAAATTCACATTGAATTAAGGGAAAGTGATGTTGGAACTCAATCCCCTTTCACATATGATTTTTATGATAAGACGACCTATTAAAATTAATCCTTATGTAATATATATCTTGTTGACCATTAAATTTCATTGAATTTTTTTACATGTATTATAAGTGAATATTACTACCTTATTATAATTCACTATTTTGATAGTGTAAATATTTTTATTGTCGATAGGAATTTAGATATTATCTCATATTTTGGACTTGCTTGATCGGACCAACAAGATTAACCCAATAATTCATTTCATGGTTAGTAGGGATTCATTTCATGGTAGTAGTATCAGTTATGCTTAAATGTATCTTGATTAACATTTATATAAGCTTCACTTAAAGGGTGGTTAATGAAACAGGTAACAATTTTTTCTTTCTTTTTCATATTAGTTTTTTTTTAATTAAATAGTATTTGTTTTGTTCTTATATTAACTCTAACAATCACGTTTACATAATTGATATAAAATTATATATTTTAGCCTTTTTTTAACAACCAACTATCTTTACAAAACTAAGTGGTTGGTTGTGTCTATCTGCATTCAACGAACACTTTACTTGTGGTTGTGCTAGTTTTAATATCTGATGAGATGATTTAAACATTATGCATGTTAACTTTAACTAGTACACCCACATAGTTTGTGGTTGGAGCATGTGGATAGGGATCAAATGGTTGAGAGATAGTTATGGAATGAAAAATATTTTGTTTTTCTTCATATTCTTCTAGTTAAACGGTTCAGGTGTGAGTTATCCATTCCTAGCTACATGTTATCACCTACATTAGTTATTTTTTATATTATTTTTAATTTTTTATTTCACATCTAGTTATCTACCATGAATTATTGATTATCCATTCATCACGGATGAGTTATCCCTTCGTTGCTAGCAGTTACCCATTCATGAATTAGATACATCTTCACATGCAAAATGATAGGCCATAGTCCACCCCAAAACTCAAATAAAAACATCTATATAACTAGCTTTATAATTATTTATGTTTAATCCATTTATTTAATGTTTAATCAAAAGAATTCAATATCCATATTAACTTTAACTTGCTCTATAATGATTTTTCCAATGTTTAATCCAATATAATTTATATAATGATATTGTTATAAAATTTTAAAAAATCAAAAATTATTAATTTATTAATTTAATATTCTTTAATAATTTATTAAGTTTTAAATGTTCAAAAAATTAATTTATCAGAAATAAATAAAACAATCTATATCATAACCATAGAACAATATGAATGGACATTTGTTTAGAATCTTTATGAGAATTCTCGTGGGTTGTGGATTTTTAGAACAATATGAATGAACATTTGTTTAGAATCTTTATGAGAATTCTCGTGGGTTGTGGATTTTTAGATGTACACTCTCAATAGAAAAGGCATGATGAAAAAAGAGCATAAGAATCCCATGAAAAAGAATCTTGAAGTATATCTCTACACATTATAGTTTGGGAAATCATTTTTGCATAACCAACCTAGTATTTTAACTTTTATAAATTATTGTATAATATAGCTATAAGTAAGGTGGTTGTTGAATGTTTATAAACATAACAAATTATTTAGTTTTGTGAAAATAGTTGCTTGTTAAATAAAGGTTAAAATATATAATTTTATATATATTATTCATACCAAATTGTTAGAGTTAATATAAGCACAAAACAAATACTATTTAATAAACAAAAAATACAAAAACTGATATGAAAAACAAAAAATAAAAAACAAATTGTTACCTCTTTCTTTAACCACCCTTTAAATGAAGCTTATTTGAATCTTAATCAAAATACATTTAATCATAACAAAATAAGACTATCATTAAATGAATCCCTATTATACACTTGTTACTAAGATATTTTAAGAAATGATTTAAATGTGGTAATTTTTGTTTTTAAGAAACACTATATTAATGAAGCCACCCAATATCCAAGTTAACTTTAACTAGCTCTATGATTATTTATATTTAATCCTTTTTTAAATGTTTAATCAAAGAAATTCAATATCCATTTTAATTTTAACTAGCTCTTGTGATGATTTATGTTTAATCTATTTTTTTCAATGTTTAATCCAATATAATTTATATAATGCTATTGTTAATAATTTATTATAACATAAGAAATTTTAAAAAAAATTAATGAGTTAATGTAATAGTTTTTATAATTTGTTAAATTTTAAATGTTAAAAAAAAAATTATAATATGTATCATAACAATTGAACCATATAAATAAACATGTATTTAAAATATTCATGGGAATTTTTGTGAGCTTTGGATTTTTAAATGTACAAATTTTTGTGAGCTTTGGATTTTTAAATGTACAATCTCAATAGAAAAGGCACAACAAGGAAAGAGCTTGCAAATCCACATAGTATTCATAATTATTGTAGTTTATTTACCAGTACCTTATGAAATAGTCCTCGGCAGAGAATTGAGTTTTCCTCTTGGAGGATATTTCATGAATGATGAAAGTTATGTGATGCTAGTCACTGAAGGTGGAGAGAAGAAGCTAATGAAAAAGAATATTGAAGTATATTTTTAGGCATTATGGTTTGTGAAATTATTTTTCATAATTAATTTAATTAATATCATTTTAATTTTTATAAATTTTTTTGTATAATATAATATTAGCACATAAGTAAATATTAGCACATAAGTAAATTTTTATAACTAACTATTCAATTTTGTGAAGATAGTTGGATATTAACAAATATTAAAATATATAATTTTATATCTATTATTCATACCACATTGTTAGAGTTAGGATAAGCACAAAATTGATATGAAAAAATAAAAATAAATTGTTACTTTTTTATTTAACCACCCTTTAATCAGGATAAATTTAAACATAACAAGATAACAAGACAATTAAATGAATCTTTGTTATACACTTGTTACACTTAGATTAATCCTATTGATCTATTCAACCAAATTCAAAATATGATATAATATCAAATGGCTATCCATATAATAATTGCTATAATTACTTCTTTAAAAAAAAACTAAAACTATATATTTTTATTTTTTAATAAGCAACTAAACAAAAACAACCATCTCTGTAAACTTTTATACTATATAATATAATTTTTGCTTACCAAAACAGTGATACTATATGTAAATAAGAAACTAAACAAAAACAACCAGTGTGTTAGTGTAATATCTTGATTCAGGACTTTCATATTTATGTCTTAATTCGGAATTTTCATATTCATGACTTTATTGGAAAATTTTAAGTCAATATTTATTAATTTATTTGGTTAAGTTTTTGAAGTTTTCTAGATAAAATAACTGCGTCTCGGTTTCCTTTATGAATGAGTTAATTAGTTGAGTTAGTTAGAGACACACTAAATAATAAAATAATATCTTGTAGCTTACAAAATATGAAATACCAATGTTTATTTATTTTTCATTTAATGTTGACAGCAATATCATTTAGCTGCGGTGAAGAGTAACATTTAGTACGCAATACCAATATAGTTAGAACCAAGACCTGTCGTAATAGTAGTTAGAATTGAAGAGGACTATTCTTACCATGTTGTAAGTATTCTTATATCAACCTTCCACGAGTTAAGCGGCAATATATTATACAAACTTTAGGGTTATAGCCTATGCGACAGACATAACAGATATCTAAGGAGAGCTGTAAAAATAGAGATTACAACAACGGAGAATAGTAATCTGTTCCTACCCATTTGTCTCTTAAATTAATACCAACCGTGTTATTCCACTCCAGCTTCACCATTGGAATGAAATCGGCCGAAATTCTTTATCATTGGAAACTTATTGTACTGGTAGCTACTGGTAATCAAAACCTCATGCTTCGGCTCTCACAACCTGCCACTGGCGATAGGAATGTTTTGCTTTAATTTCCTCTGCCATGGACGATCTTGGTTTATTCGGCCACGTTACTTCGGAAGGAAGGGACTGCGCAGGAATCGAAGATGACACCGGCCACTCTAGGGAAAGCATTGCTTGGGGCTTTCCCTGGTAGCTGGTTTCCAATTCCCATTCACTCGTTAAATAAAGATCCAGTCATTGTCTGTTGCAGAAATAAGAAAAACGTATGAGGTACCCACAACGGTTTAAGTCAGCCCATATTAACAAAGTATCTCGGAAGTTTCGTTTCATGACGCAAGCAATTTAAGTCAATAATGGCCTGTCCAAATTGCAGATTGAAATCAACCATTTCATTGTAAAAATGTTTTTTAAATGGTTTATATAGTCTATTAAAAATATAAATTTTTTTTTTTTTAAGTTATTTAACTTGTGATTGGTGAACATTTATAGGTTACCAGTTAAGTGTAGTTATCAAGATCAATTATTTTTCATTTACATATGATGAGGCAAGTGTACTATCTAGATTGATTCTAAGGCATTAGTTAAAATTTGAAATAAATATTATAAAAAAAAATATAAAAAGTAATTGGTAGCTAGCTAATGAATAGATAACTAGTAGCTATGCATGGATAACTCATAACTGATGAATGAATAACCAACTGTTCATGGAAGATGATAGCTACAAGAATCCCAAATAAAAAGAAAAAGAATATAAAAAAGAATTGATAGTAGAGAAATGGATAAGAGAAAGAATGTGCATGATAACATGTAGCTAAGGATGTATAAGTCACATTTAAACGAGTTTAACTATAAGAAGATGAGGAATAAAGAGATAATTCCAAACTCTTCTATTCCATAACTATATGTTAACCATTTGATCCATATAGACTTGATCCAACCACAATCTGGGTGTGCTATTAATTGTTTATTTTGAATTTGTAACCACTTGGATACAATCAATCTCTACATAAGCTCAATCTAAAAAAACATAAATGTTTATCCACCCCAAAACTCAAATAAAAACACTACAAATGTAATTATCAATTCATCAACTATCCTATAATTTTTATATTTTTTTTAAATTATTTAACTCTCATCTAAGAAAAAAAAAAATGTTTATCAATTCAAATTCTAAAATATAAACATCTATCAATATAAAAACTCATTTCCAAAAAAAAAAAAATCTATATTTGCTATCATTCTTGACTTAATTTTAAATATTAATAAAATATAATTTAAAAACTCTCCCATACATAATTGCATCTTTATATGGCATTTTAATATTAATAAAATATAATTTGAAAACTCTCCCATATATAGTTGCATCTTTATATGGCATAAGTTCATTGCATCTGAAATTGGAAAACGTCGATTTTTTTTATTCCAAAGAAAAAAATCGTAAATATTTTATTCACTTTCAGCAAATGGCCCTCAAAGTCCATTATACAAAATCCAACTATGAAGTTGTCATTACATAACAATATTTGCCTCAGGAGGAGCACAAGAATCATTACCATATCCATAACTGATCCAACAGTAAAGTTATCATTACATACAAGGTATCTTCAAAAAGAACCAAAACCGAAACTTTTCAGAAGAAAAGATATATCAAAATGCCATGCATTCAAATCAGTCTGATCTTAGCAGACTTTTTTCGTCATTCCTAATCATTCAGGTCAGATCAACTATGAATCATAGTGATCACAAGAAAATATAACCAGAGCAAAACAAGCTGGCTGAAATGGTCTCATAAATGAATGATAATTCATAAGCTGAGCAAAAAAAACAGCGGCTAATAAATTGGCCATTTCCAGACCATCCAAAGAAAATAAAGTTCATATCCATGTCAACACCATATAAGAAGAGGCCAAACAGCCCGCTTATCAAGCTCTTAACTATGTTGCTTGAAATCACCAAAATTATGCAGAAAAGCATAAAATATCAGCAAGGCATCATGTCTCAACGGTGGAACAGAATCAAATAATCCATAATTTCCAAACATAAATATCTCCAAAAATTTCCAGCATAGTAGTCATACAAATCTGTCATGCAAGAACAAGCAAGTACCAAAATACAGTCCTACAAACTGCATAATCAGTCAACCCACAGAAACACATTATAATACCTAAAAAGTTTCTATAATTTCTTCCCCTCTCTGTTCACATGTACTCCAATAACCTTCAAGTAAGGTGCCACCAGCCTTAGCCAAAGTATCTGCTTTGAAGTTTCTTTCCCTATAAATGTGTTTGAAAGACACATAATCAAGACTATCAGCTAAATAGTGAACATCTTGAAGAATCATGGCTAGTTCAATATTTAGCAATCGATACTTACCAGATGCCCAATTTATAACTAGCTGGGAGTCCCCAAAAACTTGAATTTTATCCAAGTTATGCTTTTGAATCAGCCTAAGGAGAAGCTTAAGTGAACATAATTCTGCAAAATTATTGGTGCCCAAACCTAAACCTGCTTTGAAGGTAACAAAATGCCTGTAAGAAATGAACAAAATACCTCCAACCCCACAAATCATTGGATCCCCAGCTGCAGATCCATCAAAATAACCCCATGCACAAGTTTGATCAATTTCTTCCACAAATATTGATCCGATAGAGACCAAAGAAAAGGTCTGATGTAAATTCTTCAACATACCCAAGATATAGCGTGATACCTGTGCAGGAGATGAGTCAAGATCCTCAAAGCAAGATCTGTTTCTTGCTTTCCATATGAACCAGAGTACAATGATAGGTAAGGATTTAATAAGTCCCACATCTGATAAAAAACACCAGTTTTTAAAACAAGCAGACAGGGAATCACCCATCCATAGATTATTGAGTTTCAGATGATCCTCAATAATTGACCAAACAGATTGAGTAAAGGGGAAATCTACTGCAATATGAAAATTGGATTCACTATTCTGTTTGCATAAATAGCATCTCCCATGACCTTCTCTACCCCTCATGCATAGAACATCCCAAGTCAATGCTTTACCATAAAGAAGGAACCAACTAGTTTCTTTTTATTTAAGAGGACACTTCATCTTCCATATGACCTTCCACCACTAGACTGATTCCACTTCTCTATTAATAAGTTTAGCATATCCCAATTTAGGTGAATACTTGCCTGTTTTTGATAAATTCCAAATAAGACAATCATATGCATTAGAAAGTCTAACATGGCTAGACTTGAGAATGGAAATATATCCATTCCAAGCAGCAATCTCATGAGGTTCAATAAAACCCATAGAATCTGCAGATAACCATTCTTGTGACATCAAAACAGATATACCATGAATTCCAATATCAGAAAGAAAATGAAAACCAGCCAATTGTAATCTTTCTATCATAGGAATAGGAAGAGCATATCTCCATTTACATCCCACCCATGGATCTAAACCAATACGAACAGCATTACCAGAACCAATCTTCCAGACCAGAAAATTTCAAATGAGATCAAAATCCCAAAGAACAGCTTTCCATCAGATGGAGGTATTCTTTTTCTTTTTAACATTAGATCTTATCCAGTCCAGAATAGTCATTGGATAAATATACTTCTGTATTCCTATCTTAACCCATAAACCCGAACCATGAATGATATCCCAGACCTTTTTAGCTGCTAGTGCCTTGGCAAATAAATTAGGGACTTTAAGTCCCCAACCACCCAAAGATTTAGGCATAGCAAGAAACTTCCATGATATCCAGGGTAAACCAGAAGAGTTCTGTTTACCCGACCAAAACAAGTTAAAACAAAGATTTCTGATTTTTTCTATGACCCCCATAGGAACCCAAAAATGCATCCAATAGACTGTAATGGCCTCTAAAACAGCTTTAATCAATATCATCTTTCCTCCTTTGGACAACTAACGGAAGCTCCAATTCTGAATCCTTTGTTCAACTTTAATAATCAGCCAATCCCAATCCCTAATAAGATAACTGCAAGGTTTAAGATGAAACCCAAGGTACTTCATACCATTTTCAATTCTGTCAATAGGAAAACTGAAGATATTCTGTAAAGTAATAACTTCTGAATCTTCCAAACAGGAGTAGTATAAAGAATATTTATTAACATTTATTTGCATCCCAGATGCCTTACAAAAATGCAGTAAAATATCATAGAGAGTAGAGAGGGATAGTTCAGAACCATCATTAGCCATGACGATGTCATCGACAAAGAGAACATGAGTTAATATTGTTTCATTACCAAATGATAAACCATGGTAAGTCTCATGCAAAGTAGCATGAATAATATCCCTCCCAAGGCCTTCAACCATAATAAGAAACAGAAGTGGTGCCAAAGGACACCCCTGTCTGAGTCCCCTACCAGATTTAAAAAAATTAGTAGCAACACCATTGATGAGCAAAGAGAAAGTGACAGATGAAAGACTGCTCATAACCCATGCAATAAAGTTTCCTACGAAACCCATTTTAGCAAGAATAACCCGAAGATAAACCTAGCTGACTCGGTCATAGGCTTTAGATAGATCGATCTTAATCATAACAGCTTTTACGGATTTAACATGCATAGAATGCATACCTTCCTGAATGACACCTACAGCATCGTGTATCTTCCTTCCCGGAAAAAATCCAAACTGTTCACCATAAATACATCTACTCAAAACCTTTCTGATTCTGATCGAGATAATCTTACCAATGATTTTGTATACAAAATTACACAGAGATATAGGCCGAAAATCCTCAAAGGATAAAGGACTATCAATCTTAGGAATAAGAGCTAGAAAAGTAGAGTTAAAAACACCTGGAATCTTGCCACTTATCTGGGACGATTCAGTGACTCTTAAGAGGTCTTCACCTAAAACATCAAACACACATCTATACACCTCAATAGGAATACCATCCGGTCCAGGACTCTTATCATTTTTGCTAATGGATAAAATATGTTTGATATCTTTAAGAGTAATGGCTTGCATAAGCTCAGCATTTTCATCCTCAGAAACAGAACATGGGAAATGACCAGCACTATGAACAATTTCTGGAAGATGGAGATCAGCTTCTTCTTTAAAAAGGCTTTCAAAATGCTGAATCCCAGCCTCAGCAATAGCCTTAGAACCTTCCACAATATTTCCAAAATCATCATATAGTTTCCAAATTGAATTGCGGCATTTGCTATGAGCTGCAAATTTGTGAAAGAAAGGAGTATTATCATCACCACACCTCAACCATAATGCCCTAATTTTCTGTCGTGCCTCCTTTTCCTGGAAAAGTAGAATAGCATTCTTGAGAGATTCAATCTCAATCAATAAATCCTTATCAACCACTGATGAAATACCAAAAATATGGCTATCATGAAATCTTTTCAGTTCATATTCAATATCAACCAAATCTTTAATGTTTTGGGCTTTTTTATTCAGTGACCACTTAGTAGCAATTACTTTAATTCGTTTAAAATTCTCACTGAATTGAGCAGCAGGAGATAAAGAGACCGAATATCAAAAGGAGCCCAAGAATCTTTTAAGGCATCAACCAAATCAATATGATCCACCCATCCTACATTAAACTTGAACGGACTATGGGCCTTAGAAGTCTGAGAAGAAATTTGCAGGAAGACAGGTTGATGATCAGATATACCTCCACACCCAATCCATTGTTTAAGAAGGAAATCACAATCTAGGAAATCAACCGAGACTAACACACGATCCAATATTTTGCAAATACCCTCAGAACCAACTCTACGGTTACCCCAAGAAGGAATAGCTACCAAAGGGTTAATGTCAACAATCCCCATACTGTCCAGCAGATTGTGAAAGAAATTAGTTAATGGATCTACTTGAGCATTAACCCTTCAAATTTCGGAAAGTCCCAATGAAACATTAAGATCACCGCCAAAAACTAAATAAGGAACCCTGAAGCAGTCCGACTTGATCAAGTTATTCCAGAAAGATTCCCTATCCTGATAGGGTGCATAAAGATTAACAAAGGATATTTCCTTATGTAAATCAAATGAAAATAAAACAGCACACAACCCTGCTTTCATAGCCCAGGCATTATGAAAAAGAAAATTACAAGACTTCCATCCCAAAATAAGTCCACCCGATCGGCCCATAGCATCCACCGAGATGAACTGCCACCCATGAATCAAAAATTCCAAGTCTTGAACCAAACCACACCCCTCAATCATCGTTTCTTGAATAAAAATAACATCAACTGCATGTTGATCGATAAGTCTCTTAACTGCTAGTTTCTTGGGAAGACTAGACAAACCCCTAACATTTAAGGACATAAGGATCATATAGAAACCTTGTTAAGGGCAATTCCTCTAAGCGCCCCAACACTTCTCTTTACAGGATGTAAGACATTCTCATCCCCAATCAGATCCTGAGCTATTACATTATTCCCTGGTTTATCCTTGACAGGCCGAGTAGTCTCCTGAACAGATTTAGAACACGATCGAAGATTATATACCTTGCTAACAATTGCCTTACAAGGAGATACAAAACCCAGATCCTTCAAAGACCAATTCGGAACAGAAGAAGATAAGGCCTCAGTAGAAAGGTTCAGAACTGGAGTTTTATCAAGAACGTCCAAAGAATTAGAAATACTTAACTGTTTAAGATTGGCTAATGGTTCAAAATCATGAGAAATTGAGTGCAGATCCAAATTCTCATCCACAAACACTCCAGCCTTTGTTGCAGTCTGAGTCCCATCTTTTTTAACTCTCTAGACTTTGGA
The DNA here is from genome assembly GCA_001517045.1 of Pseudotsuga menziesii. Classification (NCBI taxonomy): domain Eukaryota; kingdom Viridiplantae; phylum Streptophyta; class Pinopsida; order Pinales; family Pinaceae; genus Pseudotsuga; species Pseudotsuga menziesii. Next base: position 133,994 of record LPNX010337950.1, on the reverse strand, counting down.
AGATGAATGTTTATTGAGCCGAGAGGCTCTCTACAGCCCAGTATGGGGGAGATCTTGTAACGTTACATAACGGGGGAGATCTTGTAACATTACGTAACGTTATGTAACGTTACGTAACGTTATTTTTATTAATAAAAAATAGATTTTTTAATTATAAAACAAAATAAATGTCGGCCAGAAAAACAACCTAATATGGGGGAGATGTTGTAATCTTCCTACCTAACAAAAAAATAAAAAAGTAAAAAATAACAAAACAATAAAAAAATTAAAAATTTAATTATCCCCCCGAAAAATGTGGATCATAAAAAAAACACAATATGGGGGAGATGTTATAATGTTCCTACATAACAAGATAATAAAAAAATAAAAATTGAATTATTTGCAAAAAAATGTTGGCCTTTTAAACAACCCATGGTTTTATTGTATATGGTTTAGGAGGACCGTGCACATGGTTTTAAAACCATGTGCAAGGCCTCCTAAAAAAACCCATGGTTTTATCGTACATGGTTTATGAGGGCCTTGCAAATAGTTTTAAGACCATGTGCAAGGCCTCCTAAACAACCCATGGTTTTAGGAGGGCCTTGCATATGGTTGTAAAACCATTTATGGGCAGATGTTGTAATGTTCGTTCATAACAAAATAAAAAATAATATTAAATATTATATGTTGGCCATAAATAATATTAAATATTAATAATAAATATATTATATGTTGACCTTAAATAAAAAGATGTGTCTTTTGGTTTGAATCAAATCAATGGTATATATAGGACACATGAAAGTTGATAGCTCATTGAGTGTAATACTTAAGAATAGGTTTGCACCTAGAGAGATTTGATCCCTCTCGGCTGTTGATAGAGCCTAGGATTTGGATCTACGCTGGTTAAACGGAAGAGAGCAATCATTAGCCAAATGTCCAAACTCATGACATCTCAAGCATCTAAAAGGGATTCCCAGATAATCCAGTGGCTGAAAGAAATCACTATTACCCTTTTTAATGACTAGCTCCGCAGGTAAAACCAGGAGAAAATCTAATAGGACTAGAACCCGGCCTATGCAGCAAACCCCAGATTTTAAATAAGTAAAGTCAGTTTCCAAATGAGTTCCCAAAGTATTCCCAACAAGTCTGAAAAAATCAGTAGACCAGAATTCAAAAGGTAAATTTGGGAGTTTGACCCAAATAGGAACTTGGTCATACCTTTCCTTCTGCAGATCAAATAAGGGTGTCCACCTTTTGATAAGTAGACTAGTGTTGTCCCATTTCCAAACACCAGCTAGGATCCTATCAGCCTCATCCACTGAAGAAAATTTAAAAGCTATCCAACCCTTAGGAAGAATATAAATCTCAGGACAAATGCTAATAATCTCATTCCAAGTCTTTACAGCCCACCCATGCAGAGATTCAGCATTATAATTACACCTTCCAAACCTCCCAACCAAGGTCAAAGCATTGGTGAGAACTATATCATTTAAAAGCACGTCTTCCCCCAGAGTCATTAAAACCGGATTTATCTTCTTAATGGACTTAGGCATCCTTTTCTTAGACTTGGATAAAGCCTTACTATCATAAGATATAGGGGCATGAACTTGTTCAATATCAGAGTCTTTAGACTTGATGGATTCATGATTCACATCAGACAATGGATTAAATCCCAGATCTGCATTCAAGCCTTTACTAACTTTTAGTACCATCCCAGCTTCCTGAGGACAAACCGAAAATTGCTTGTCAACCTGAAAACCAGAAACTTTATGAATATGATCACAAGCAACATTTTCGCTGTTCATCATGCCCAGAGAATCCGAATGGATACCCAAGTTCAAGGAAGAAGGAAAAATCCCATCCAAATTTCTAATCACATTCAACTATATATCAGGTGAGACTTGCCCACGGCACTCCATGCAAGTGGCAACTTGATCAATTTCCGAATATTCCTCGAGCTGTGGACCACAACACATGAACTCCCTATCTCCCAAAACCTTCCCAGGAGAATAAACCACAGAAACACATTTATCCTCACCAAAACCCAACCGGGAAAAAGACATATGACCCTCAGGGGCTGAAACAATAGGACAAGAAAATAAAGGATTCATACAAGGCAGAGATCGCCCGCCTATAAATCCACCATCCAAACAGCCCTCAGGAGAAATTACCTTGTCCAAAGTATCATCCAAGCCAAGGACAGATCCCAAATCTCCCTGGTTAAAAGGCAAATAGGTCGCAGAGACCCGATTCTCCACTCCAATATCCTGTTTGGTAACTATCAAACGCCCTGGCGGAGTACGAGCCAGGGATTTCATCGCTCGAAGCGACATTAAAACAAAACAAGCTGAATACCCAACTCAGAAAGACCAAAATTATACCAAGCAGCACCAGTATACTCGATAAACACCTCTAAGGATAGGGCTCAATAAACAAGTATACACTCCTGGCCGAAAATCCCTATAATTGCAGCACAAACATAGCGATGATGAAAAACATCCACAGCCATGATCAATACACGCAGCACAATCAAATCAATGAGGAAATGTATCCACAACAAAACGAGGCATCCACAGCATTGATCAATACTTAGCAAAACCAATGATCAATACTCAAAACCAATGATCAATACTCAGTAAAATCAATACTCAGCATCCACAGCTTCCACAGCATACTCAGCATACTCAGCAGTCATAGCATCCACAGCATACTCAGGAAAACCAAAACTCAGCATACCAAAACTCAGGTAGCACAAACATAGCAAAGATGAGAAGCATCCACAGCAATGATCAATACTCGCAGCACAAACCTATCATTGATGAAAGGCATCCATAGCATACGAGACATCCACAACATTGATCATTACTCAACACTAATGATCAATACTCCAAAACCAATGATCAATACTCAGCAAAACCAATACTCAGCATCCACATCAACCACAGCATAATCAGCATACTCAGCATTCACATCATCCATAGCATACTCAGCAAGACCAATACTAAGCATACTCGGCAACCACAGCATCCACAGCGTACTCAGCAAAACCGATACTAAGCATCCACAGCTACAGTGATCGAAACTCAGCAAAACCAATACAATGCATCCACAGCATTGATCAAAACTCCAACCAATGATCAATACTCAGCAAAACCAATGATCAATACTCAGTAAAACCTATGATCAAACAATCATCCAGCATTGATGAAAAGCTTCATACACATCAAAACCAATGATCAATATTTCAAGTCATCCACTGCATTGATGAATGGAATCATACATTACTCAGCCAATGATACAATACCATATCCAATGATCAATACTCAGCACCAATAGTCAAAACTCAGCAAATCGAGGCATCCACAGCAAAACCAATACTCAAAACTCAACAGAAAAGGCATCCACATCATTGATGAAAATCTTCATACAAAACTAAGCAAGGTCCAAAAACAGAATTCGAATCGTAGCAAAGGCACACAGAAGCATTCACTACTATAAAAAGATCTTCGCATACGGCCAAGAAAATCCAAAAAACCATACACCAAACGGCCAAGAAAATACAGAACACCATACACCAAAGATCTTCGCAAACGGTCAAGAAAATCCAGAACACCATACACCAAAGATCTTCGCAAATGGTCAAGAAAATCCAGAACACCATACACCGAGACCAAACTTTATACCTCACTCCCTAGAGCTAGAACATATCTCTAGTAGGAGAAACATTAAGCGATGAGTACAGCGGAAAAAACCCATAAAACATACCTGCAAAAATCGCTTTGATGCCACAATGCAGGTTCATTCGAACTCTGCCAGTACCACACTACGCCGCAGAAATCTACACTCATTCGCCATACAACACACCGCCTCCAAATGCGGCTCTGTCCAAACAAGATTAGGCATTGTCCTAATTCGGCCAATATCAGGCACAGTCCATACTACACACGTCCACCAAAACCATCCACCTCTGATTCTCGATCAAAATCACCTTAGCGAGAAGCCCACCAGAAGGAAATCGATACAAGAGAAACCAAAATCCAACCAACGCCTGATAACCAGGAGAAAAACCAGCATAACCAGGTTCTGCACCCCCACAGAAACCAGGTGACTCCAAAAAAACCGAAAGCAACCAAGACACCAGTAAAAACGTCGATGGTTAACTGGCTCCGTTCTTTCTTATCTAGAGTGTAGGTTCATTGCATTTAAAACCTAGAAAAGTCAATAGTTGACTTTGTCCATGTTAAATGGCTCCAACTTATAATTAAATAAGATTCCAGTATCGTATATAAATAAAATCTAGGTATTTAAAATAATCTAATTTGTAAGAGGATCAATTTTAAAAAACAGTGTGAACAAAAATAATATCATCACGTTTAAAATTACCATTTTTCTAAAACGTGTATTATTGAATTTTTTTGCATTTACTTTCCTTGACAAGATAGAATTTGCAGTAATCTAATATATAACGAGTTTAAAATATGTCTTTCTTAGGAGTTTAAATCTGGAGTAAGGTACATCCTGTAGATGTCTGAAGTAGGGATTCCAACATGTCTTACCATTTTTGAGAAAATCTGCATAGTTTTTCTAGCTTTTCTGAAATGCAGTTAAGGAAACCTGCATAGTTCCAAACCCGTGGAAACACAATAAAATACGTTGAGAAAAAGTAGTGAGTGTGTGTTAAATGACGGAAGAAACATTCACATTATACACATCCTTGTCTTTTTTACATCCTTGTCTTCGTTCATCATTGCTGATGTCAAATGGGCGACATAGAGGACGAGAAGAGTGAAAATATGTAAAGAGGGCAGCAAGTCTCACGCCTATTTGTACAAAGGCGATGAGGGTGATTGGAGAATATATCTGCCCTTATAAATTCAGGGAATGTGTAAGTGTAAGTGATAAAAATAAAATAAAAAGAAAAATATAAAGGTCTATGATCATAAATGTTTTGTTTTATTTTAAAGAAAGAAAATCCAACATATATCATGATTTAAGAAGGATATATAAAGGTTTTAACTTAAACATGTTAAGTTAAATAACAACAATGTTAACAAATATATACTTGAAAAATCAATCTCATTACAAAGTTTGAATTTATGCATATTTTTTTCATTGGTATCATTGTAAAACATACAATTTAAATGTTTCCCATCTATTTACAAAAGAGAACATTTAGTGCTCAATGTTTCTTTTAAAAGTTTAAAACCTAAATCCATTGCTTCATCTTTCAAATGTCATCAAGGCCCCAAAACCCATTTATATTTTGAAAAACCTTCTAATGGTAATCATAACCCACTCTAAGACAAAAGTTTCTTTATACATCCATATGCATCCATGACCCTTGATTCTTCGAAGCTTTATTTGAGGACTAATGCTCTTGTTTTCCTTACCTAAACATGCCCAATGCTCTAAAATCCATATGTAGTGCATAACATATCCTAATGATGTCCATAACCCTCCTTGAGATAAATATTTCTTAAAGATGATCTATGTGGTGGTTTAAGGGAGGATCTATGTGTTGACACAATAGCTTACTCATAGACCTTTTCCCCTCCCTTTTTTCTTGATGTGTAAAATATACTAATGGAACCAATAGTCATAATCAAAAGCTAAACATAAGATTGGATACTGAGGTCTTGTATGGTGGTTTGAGGATTACATGTCAATGTTGGATTTCAAGAAGATTCATGTAGGGCACAAGGAACTTATTCTCTTCCCTTGTCTTGGATAGACCCTTTAGGCCTATTTCTTGTACACAAAACATTATAATGGTGGTCATATCCCACCAAAAGTCCAAATGTTACAAGTAGAAAGGACATGTGTGGTGGTGTGATGCCTTATTCATGGCTCTTGAGCATGAGAATCTTTGTTTACAATCCAAGGGCATTATTTTTCCTTCCCCCCTTCATTACTCCCCCAAACCAATATATACTATCCAAGAGCCATTATTACTAGAAACAACCTTCTAATGTCACTTATAATAAGAGTCCAAGGATTGTGTACTAAGGTCTTATGTTCTGGTTCAAGAAAAATTCTATCACATGCCCCAATTTTGCAAAAATAATATTATCATATTTGATTTATTTCAAAACAATATGTTAAACTTTATGCTAAGTTGTAATTGATGACTCAGCAGAGTCAAGGATGTTGAATGTAATTCTAAATATTTCAATTATAAATAAATAAAAGCGGAGACAACAGCTTGGGGAGAGCTGTTAAAAGAGTGTTTACTGGTCAAGTTGGTGGAGGAAACTAGGGGGAGAGAAAATAGACAAGTGGCAACATCCTCAAACACTTCCAATGTTGCTGGTGGCAACCTCTCTACATTTGGGGTCATGATCCCCCAAGAAAGTGGGATCAGTGCAGGTGGCTCAATTAATGACAACTGACCCAAAAGACCTAGGCAATCTTAATAAAAATGCCCATTGAAGAGAGGTGAGGCTGCTCATTCCAAAAGGGGGATCATTCAGGTGAATGTACTTCAAAGGATTTCAATGGCAAGGGAATTTATGGAAGGGGTTTGAGGGGTTAACTGTAGAAAGCGATCTAGTGCATCTTTTCAGCTGAATGATCTTACTGCTAAGTGCAAAGTTATTACTGAGTCATTGGACTAGTATTTTGTTTTCTTGCTCCACTAGTTCTCAGCCAAGGAGACTAGGAACATGCTCGGGGGTCCTGAGGAGACGCTGTTTGAGTGCTCTCCAGGAGTTGGTAGGGAGGAACGACCTCCCAACGCCGTTGTTGTCCAGCTTAAACAGGTTCTACTGTCTTTTATTTTACTGTGTTAAAAGTTTATATGTCAGATTGACTGATTAATGAATGGTTAAATGTTTAGTAGTAATCTGTTAGAGATTGTAATCTTTTAGTTATTTGAAATATTGAATATGTAATTGATGAAAAATAATCCTAACCTGTGTCTTTAGATAAATGATGGATATGTTAGAAACCTGAAATGAACTGATGTATTATGCAATAATCTATTTCTATATCTAGTTGTTATGAGAGAAGAACAATATCCTATTAGTTAAGTTTATTGTTTAAACCAAATTATTGTTGTAAGAATGATAGAAAAGAAGTACTCATAATACTTTACAGATAGCAGGTTATTATAATTATAAGTTATTCAAGTAGTTAAGTATTTACTTTTACAATAAAATCTAGCTATTTAAAATAAAATCTAGCTATTTTAGTTAAATCTAGCTATTTACAATAAAATCTAGCTATTTTAGTTAAATAAAATCTAGCTATTTAAAATAACCTAATTTATAGTATGATAAATTTTAATAAACAGTGTGAACAAAAATAATATCATCACGTTTAAAATTACCATTTTTCTGAAACGTATATTATTGAATTTTTTTGCATTTACTTTCCTTGAGAAGATAGAAATTGCAGTAATCTAAAATATAACGAGTTTAAAATATGTCTTTCTTAGGAGTATAAATCTGGAGTAAGGTACATCCTGTAGATGTCTGGAGTAGGGATTCCAACATGTCTTTTACCATTTTTGAGAAAATCTGCATAGTTTTTCTAGCTTTTCTGAAATACAGTTAAGATAACCTACATAGTTCCAGACCCGTGGAAACACAATAAAATACGTTGAGAAAAAGTAGTGAGTCTGTGTTAAATGATGGAAGAAACATTCACATTATACACGGGACTCGCATTTTCTACATACTTTTCTTCGTTCATCATTGCTGATGGCAAATGGGCCGCATAGAGGACGAGAAGAGTGAAAATATGTATAGAGGGCAGCAAGTCTCACGCCTATTTGTACAAAGGCGATGAGGGTGATTGGAGAATATATTTGCCCTTATAAATTCAGGGAATGTGTAAGTGTAAGTGATAAAATAAAAAGAGAAATATAAAGTTCTATCCTCATCAATGTTTTGTTTAATTTAAAAAAAAGAAAATCCAACATATATTATGGTTTAAGAAGGATATATAAAGGTTTTAAATTAAACATGTCAAGTTAAATAACAACAATGTTAACAAACATATATTTGAAAAATCAATCCCATTACAAAGTTTGAATTTATGCATGTTTTTTTTCATTGGTATCATTGTAAAACAAACAATTTAAATGTTTCCCATCTATTTGCAAAAGAGAACATTTAGTGCTCAATGTTTCTTTTAAAAGTTTGAAACCTAAATCCATGGCTTCATCTTTCAATGGTCATCAAGGCCACAAAACCTATTTATATTTTGAAAAACCTTCTAATGGTAATCATAACCCACTCTGAGACAAAAGTTTCTTTATACATCCATATGCATCCATGACTCTTGAGCCTTCAGAGCTTTATTTGAGGACTAAGGCTCTTGTTTTCCTTACCTAAACATGCCCAATGCTCTAAGATTTATATGTAGTGCATAACATCTCTTAATGATTTCCATAACCCTCCTTGAGATAAATATTTCTTAAAGATTATCTATGTGGTGGTATGTGGTGGTTTAATGGAGGATCTATGTGTAGGCTCAATACCATACTCATGGACCTTTTCCCCTCCCTTTTTTCATGATGTGTAAAATATAGTAATGGAACCAATATTCATAATCAAAAGCTATAGATAAGATTGGATACCGAGGCCTTGCATGGTGGTCTCAGGATTACATGTCAATGCTTGATTTCAAGAAGATTCATATAGGGCACAAGGAACTTATTATCTTCCCTTGTCTTGGTTAGACCCCTTAGGCCCATTCCTTGTACACAAAACATTATAATGGTGGTTATATCCCACCAAAATTCCAAATGTTACAAGTAGAGAGGACATGTCTGGTGGTGTGATGCCTTATGCATGGTTCTTGAGCATGAGAATCTTTGTTTATAGTCCAAGGTCATTATTTTACGTGCCCCCCTTTTGTTACTCCCCCATACCAATATATATTGTCCAAGAGCCATTCTTAGTGGAAATGACCTTCTAATGTCACTTATAATAAGAGTCCAATGATTGTGTACTAAGGTCTTATGTTTTGGTTCAAGAAAAATTCCCAATGCTTTAAAATGAGAATATTCATATAGGGCTTAATAAACTTATTTTCCTCCCCTAATCATGGTCAAATTTTGGAAATTTGTTCATGTAATGAAAAAATTCCTTATGAAATCCATATTCCCCCTAGATGACAAATATCCCTTAAAGTGGATCTATGTGGTGGTTTGGGGCCTTGTCCATAGTGCTTGAGCATCGGATTTTTTGTTTAGGGCCTAAGGCCCCTTTTTCCTCCCACGACCGTGATATAGTGTTTTCCTACTACAATATATTTTAGAGAATATCAAACACCTACAGTAATCTCTCACACAAATAGATCACATATCAACACATCGATGTCTTTACATGGTTAAAGCCCTCAAAGAGGGAAACAATACATGAACCCATCCAAATAGCTACTTGAGACAATATATTATGTAAATAAAAATAAATGTTCCAATGATTTTCTCACAATCGATCATCAAGCAAATGACCCTCCATGATATTTAAATAGATACCATGAACCAATTGGGTGCTAAGCCACCTATTGATGGTCACAATCGAGGTGAGAATGAACTCTCTCTATTCCTAGAACACATTGTGACCGTTAGGTTACATATGTACAAATGCGTACTAATGCATACTAAAGAAACACACTTTTCTTAAAAATACATTATAACAATTTGATCTTAACTAACTCCTATGTCCATTAATATCCTAACATACCCCATTAAGAACAACTTGGGATAGGATTGAAGGATATACAAAAGTGGTAGTATAGGAGATGAAATAATGCATTGGAGCCTATCCTCTCTTAATGACAGATTCCTTGAACTCCTAACATAGATCAAAGTTTAGGAAAATTTCCTTATGTAAGAGACTTTTTGAAGATGTATGCAACTTGATCATATGTAGGGAAGAACACTATCTTCAACCATTTTTTTCATGAAGTAAATATGTATCTCAATGTATAGGTTGTGTTAATGTTGAACTAGATCTTTCAAGTGATTGATGGCTCTTTTATTGTCACACCAAAGTGTAGTCATATGTCGTTTCTCAAATCCAAACTCTAAAAGGATTTGTCAAAGCCCACAAGGATTCCTTATTTGCATTAACTAAGACTTGATACTCTACTAATTCTACTGAAGAAAGACAAAAATATTGGTGTTTCTTACAATCCCAAGTGGCACATCCAAAATCAATATTGAAAAAATATCCTACAATAAAGTTTGTCATCCACCAAATCTAAATACAAAAACTAACCAACAAAAGAGTCCCCTTTAAACTGGAATGAATTTCAAACTGAACTATATTATGGGTATAGAGTGTTTGAGAAAAATCGAAATTAAGACTTAGAAAGTGAAAACCTGCTTAGACACCGCGTGCCTTCCACCTGCATTGGAATTCTTGAAAAAACCTACTTTGCTTTTTCTAAAGTGTGTTGGACATTAAGTATTCGTTTAACACTTTATCGTTTGAATTGGGCCTTTCACTTTTCACAAACGGGACTTTCTGGGAGCTGATACAGATCAAACAACACCATCAAATAATAATCATTCTGATGTAACAATGCCTAGTCTCTCCTAACACGGACGCCCTCGACCACCCAGGTTTCAGAACTAAATGTTACGAATTTGGTAAATTGGTAGGTAAATTACCAAATACATGTTGACATGAAATAGCGTGTGTGTTTAAAGTCTGAAGTGATGGAAGAAACATTTTACATCCTACACCGAATTTGCATTTTCTACATTACTGATCTCACAGAATAACGAGAAAAGTGTAAATGAAAGTATGCAAAGAGGCAACCAGACCAAATGGAGCATATATCTTCGAGAGAGGTTGGTGTTAACTTCATTGAAATATTGTTTTTTGTATGTATAGAGAGATGTTTTTATGGATCCAT